>JAWQUT010000463.1:408879-425740 GCA_033807755.1 Ellobium chinense
TCTATCTATCTATCTATCTATCTATCTATCTATCTATCTATCTATCTATCTATCTATCTATCTATCTATCTATCTATCTATCTATCTATCTATCTATCCACTTCTTTTATGCCTACTGTTTTATAAGCTTGAGAAGAGTCTTAATTGCCTCTTTTGTGTTTCCTGTTCTATAATACATGATGAGAAGAGCCGTCCGTAGTCCGTAATTGTCCCTTTTGTGCTTACTGTTGTGTAATATTGAGGAGGATTGCAGTTGTCTCTATTGTGTTTACAGTTGTATAATAATTGCTTCTTTTGCGTTTATGTTCTTTAATATGGAAAAGAACCGTAATTACTTGTTTTATGCTTACTGTTGTATAATACGGAGAAAAGCCGTCCGTATTTGTCTTTTTTTTTTATTATTTTGTGATATGTTCTATAATATTGAGAAATGCCTTAGTCGTTTCTTCTGTGCTTAGTTGTATAGTATTGAGCATAGCCATAATTTATTGTCTCTTTTCTGCTCACTTTTCTATTACTGTTCTATAAAAGTGTGTTTATGTTATATAATAATTGTGAAGATCCATAATTACCTTGCTCCTCATGTCCCCCAGCGCCATCAAAACCATTGTTCGGCAGCGCTCTCAGTGAACTCTTTTTCCGCGCACATGTTAAAAATGGACACTCGCTTTGGGCGCACCCAATTTGCGTGCACTCAAAAAAAACCCAAACGCACTGGCAACTCGATTACTGTATAATCTAAAAAAATCTTAATAATAAGTACTTGTACTGTGGGATACCTCTTCTGTTAGCCTTTTTACGTAGTCGACACTCGACACACAGCGTCGCGGAAGCCTTTGACATGACCAAAATCTAACAAGGGCGTGTCTCTCATTTCTGTTGTGATAAGTTCTGATGGGCGTTCGGTTAGGTTTTCTGGTGCTTTCCTCTTGCAAGCTTGACGACTGTTGTGTTTTTCTTCTTCTTTGTGCGTTAATGGGCTGTGATTTTGAGACAAAGTTTTATACTAATATTATGTTCACTTCTGTGTCTGTAGTACAACGGGTCAAGCATTTCTTGTTCGTACATCTCCATTCTTTTGTTGTATTTGTGGTTCTGTCTGAACGAAATTTGTAGTTTTCAATGAAGAAGCCAGGTTTGTCTCTATTCGTAGTAAATGTCTCCATAATACTGTGAAAGTTAGTGCGAAAGTAGCTACAGACTAATTAGTTTTTTCAAACTGTTGTGCTTTTATACACAGGCCTGTGTCACGCATCTTAGTTTTTCTTAGAAAAGTGATGTAGTGTGTTGAAAATCCGTACACTTGCACGAACAAAAGGCTTTGAAATGAATAAAAACGCAAAAAAAAAAAAAAAAAGGGGAAGGATGTCAGTGTTTATCGTCAGTGTATGCATGAAAGAGTCTAATTAAGAGTCTACGTGAGTTAAATGCTCTCAACACACTACTCATATGTATTGAATATAGAAAGAAACTCGGATTCAATTCTGTTGACAAAAATTAAATGTAATCGAAATTTATTTAAAAAACGACTCGATACCACCATTTATAAAATTATGGACATGAACAAAAGGATTTAGTGCCCGCAAAACGAGTGGAATTTGGGCTACCTAAATTCGCTCAAATCGGGTAGAATTTTTCAAATGTGTGCGCAAAACGGGTGTACCGTCTTGTAGCAACCTCCTTTTCTTTTATCTATGTTTTGCTCATTCCTTTGCCCCTTCCCTCCTCCGTGGCCACCGGGGCCCTCGCATTGATGCTGGTATATGAGTGCTAATTACGACCCTGCAATTGAACAACCAAGCTCCTCTCTCCTCGGAGCTCTGAAAGTCACCACTGCTGATCTTCTGCAAAACTAAATCTATTCCTTGGGGCCCCAGCCTAATGTTTCAACCCTCTTCATTTCTTTTCTCTTTGTCCCATTTCTAATGCTGTCCTTCCTTCTTCTGAAAGCCCTTGCCTCTTCCTTCCCCAGCATTTCGGGGGCTGCGGAATGCCAATCATTGTCCATCCTGGCTGTGGGGGCCTCTGTTATGAACTGACTAGGCACAGAGCAGAGAGAAAATGCATCGCCCGGATCTTTATTTCAACTAGAATTTTTTTTTGTTTTGTTTTGCTTACTCAGATACTTCTAGTCCCCAATAACCTCAGAGTTATTCATAGCGACCGTCGTTTGTCTCATTCAGTTAGTGGTGTTATGCAACATGATAAAGTGAAGGGGGCGTTTCCCTTGCCTCTCCATCTGCTCCGCCTCTGATCATCGATACATAACGGCGCACACGGCGCAGCGATGGCCTTGCTGTGGCTCGGTTTTGTATAACCCTGTCGGTCAAGTTCAGCCAATCAGCGAGTCCATTCAAGTCATGTGACATTTATATAACAACACAATTTTTACACAGCTTACATATGACATGTGCCATCGTTGGAGAAGGTTTCATTTGAGTTGATGTGGTTAGCAGTGTTCAGTTCTCTTCTGTTAGCTGTTTAGATGGACCTAATGGATTCCAGTTCATAATAGTTTAAAAACATGGTTGATCTAGCCAGAGAAGCCTTCAGCACAAACAATTTTGGCTTAGCAGCCGAAATTTACGAACGAACAATCCGGGAGAATGGACCGACATCTGAGTTGTACTTGGGATTAGCGGACAGTTTGGCAAGAGGTGGTCAGTTCTCCAAAGCTTTTCAATCATATACGAATGCTTACAGATACGGGAAAGTGACCCCAGAAAAATTGAAACATTTAGTGGTAGGACTTATTGATACTGTGAAACAAGATCTCACTAACACCGGTGCTCACCAGGCTAAAAAAAGCTGCATGTTTACGTGTGGACTGTGTCGAGGTTTGTTGGCTGATCCAGTCACTGTGCCATGTGGACATACATTTTGCAGGAAATGTCTTGAAAAAGACAAATCGAAAACTTGTGAAGTGTGTGGTATTGTTCATTACAGACTAAAAGTGCGCAACATAAAGTCCAATGTTGTGTTGACAAATTTAATTGAGAGGTGGTTCCCAAATGAATGTAAAGCCGCGCGGTTGAAGAAGGAAGGAAATGAGTACTTTGGGAAAGCAGACTACAAACATGCTATTGATGTATACAGCCAAGCAATTTTGATGGGTAAGTAGGCTGTTTGAAGATAAAAAAAGCTTAAGAAGACGGAAGTGGGTTAAGGTGACACATCGTTAATGTTTCGTAACAGAGAACGATGGTTTTATAATCTAGGTCAACGCGCATGCCCTATGTAGTGATGTTATTGAGGTGACCCAACTTTGACCTATGACCTGTCGGTACTAAATGGCCAAGCAAATTTCTTTGATGCAGTAATGGAGAGCCCCTGTCTGTAGTGTAGTATAGCATAGTGTAGTGTAGTGTAGTAGACTGCCAACAAAGTAACTAGTCTAGATTGTCGACTAAGTAACTTGGCAATATCCAGAAACTCTCTCCCCCTCCCCCCATGTTTGGTTTAGGATCATGGACAGGATTTGTTATGGATTGAAGGAATGAGAAAGCTCTCGAAGACTTGGTGGGACAGTCCCTCGACATGACATGATGAACTGAGACTGAGAGAGCTTGGAATCGCTTATCATCATAAGATTACATTAATTTTGCATTTTGATTCACGAGTATAATTCTTGTGGTGTTAGATCCTTTCGTTAATGTGTTAGTGTCCAATTTCTCAGTTATCTTGTATGCACATATCTTAAATGTGCCTTCTCCTTCCTAACCATGCACCAAATCCTAAACCAAGCATTAGAGTGCCACTGGAGATTGCAGGAACTTAATTGCTGATTGTGTAACAGGACCAGGAAGGGGAGCTCTGTTGGGCAGGAGAGAGAGAGAGAGAGAGAGAGAGAGATAGAGAAATAGAGAGAGAGAGAGAGAGAAGAACCACTGAACCAGGAGGTTGCATAGGCTTGTAGGGGAAAGAGAAGAAAAAGGAAATCAAAAAGGCAGTGAAAGCAAATTTTGTGTTGTTTCAAAATGAAGCAGATGTCGGGGCTGATTATATGTCATATATAAACGTGGCTGGTCCTCTGCAAGACTGATGTGAGGTTTTATGTCTGAAAGTAAATGGTGTGTTGTTGGAAGGTGGAGGGTGCTATTAGGGATGAAGTTTGTCCTGCCACCCGAGTGCTGTTTTTGGTAAAACTTATCTTGGTCAGAGACCATGCTTTGTGTAATAAAAACTGCTGGGATGTTTTTTTCTTAATTCAAAATGGGGGATGGATGGGAATTCAGCTGAACTCTGTGTACTTCTCGGATTCTTTGTTATCAGAGCAAAGAGAGGAGCTCCATCAGAAACTTCCAGATCTATCAATTAGCAACTTTCTGGTATATATTATTGATTCCTCTGTGATGCTGGGTCTCTGATTTTCATTGTCTTGAACTTCACTATCTTAAACTTTAATTTACTTCTATCTAAAGTGCTCTCCGCACTAGGACTCCATGACAGATGTGACAGATGCCTATGCATATTAGATGTTTATCATTTATGTCTACAAGAGAATTTTTTTTTTTTTTGGTTTGTTTTTTGTTTTTTTGAAAATCATGAATTCATTGAATGTTTTTGTTCTATTTTAGCTCCAACAGATCACCTGTTACTCAGCAACCGCTGCTATGCATATGCGTCACTTGACCACTTTGAAGAATCACTTGCTGATGCTGAACAGGTGGTGCAGTTGAGACCAGACTGGCCGAAAGGTTATTTCAGGAAAGGATGTGCCTTGTTTGGACTAGGCCAGTACGAGGATGCTGCTGTAGCTTTCTTGCAGTGTCTTGCCCTGGATCAAAAGGTGTCGTCTGCGAAAGATTACCTCTCCAAAGTGAGTAAAGAGTTGGGGTGAAATTATGTTATAACTGAATGGGTCAGTGTTGTTAAGGGATGATGGTGGAAATGTTCTTATGTGCAGCCCAGTGTCATTATACAAAGTGTATGATTTGGCTCTGTCAGTGTTTTAGTTAGATTTTATCTAGCTACCACTTGTATCAGCTGAGATGAAGCACAGAATTGAGAAAGTGTGAGTCACAAATACATGATGCAGTTAGATTAAATCTAGATGTTCCATGACATTTGTAAAGAGTATGAAATTTGATTCCATGCCAGTTAATTACATGCATATTAAGCTAAAAGCAGTATTCCACCGCTGATAAATGCATTGGTGAGCTCAGCTTACCAACTAAAACAAAAAAAAACCAAAAAACTTATTCGGTGGCAAATTTCCTGAATGTTTACTCATAAAACATGTAAAATAGAATTGTGTTTTTGTGTTATACAGTAGTTAGTATGTCTAGCTTGGATAGTGCCAGTCTTTCATAGAAATCCTCTTTGTTTTGAACTAGATCATCATATCCAGAGAGGTAACTTTTTCTAGTGTGAATAATCTGATCATATTTTATTCTCTAACTTATCTAGGCCCTGGACAAGATCTTGTCAGCACCACCACCTGATGATCCCAAGGTCCAAGCCCTACAACAACGGAGCAACCCAACAGTGCTTCAACAGCTTATAGTAGATAACTTCAAGCGATCCATTCTCCTCCCAGATATCACTCACACTCTATCTGACTTGGCCCGTATTGTCAAAGACACTATTAATGTTGCCAGCAACTTCTCTCAAGAGCCCACACCCCAGGTAGCAGCTCAGACAATGGAGGAGGAAAGTAAATTAAAGGAGCAGAGGCAGCAGCAACAACAACAACAGCAACAAAACCAAGATGTAACAGAAGGTGCAGAGGAAGTGGAAGTTGCCCAGGCACTCTTTTCAGAAAAATTAAGATGTAAGTAAGATGCAAGACTTAATGAACACAAGGTCCACAAGATTATGTGGTTCCCATGATTATGTGAGACTTTGCTCACTTTGTCCAGAACATAATGGCAAACTTAATTCTCTATTTAGTATGGCATGTTACTCATTACTGTATATTTAGTAAGCTTGCAGCCAGTTAAAGGAGACGAGATTGATAAAATGTTATTGAAATATCTGTCTTCAGGCAATTCACTGCCAGATTGCAGCGATGTTGACCATGCAGAAATTCAGAAGATCACCATGCCGAGGACACATTCACCTGTATCGAGAAAACGCACGAGAAACCCAAGTTCAGCTCAGATTCCAGTCAGTCCAACCCACTCCTCACCACAGAAATTATTACGTAAGTAGAGAGTGTGAAAGTTCTGTCTCTCTTAAGACTTTTTGCATGTTTGGCACAAGCAAAGTTGTGGTTTCTGCACTTGGAAGGTAAACTTGCATCTGCAACTTAGGATGTAAATATTAGGTTATAAAATATCACTACCAGAGGATAGGATGTGCTTTGTCATAGTTTTCAAGTTTCACCATATTACCATTGGTCCATTAGTCTGTAAACAGAAACAGTTCTTTACATAAAAACTGGACATGGGTATATTGGATGTGACACAAAAAAACTTCTTCTGGGACATACGGATTCGTCTCAGAGTTATTTGTAACAAAGGGTAGGACATACATATAGGTCATTTATAATGAAGGGAATGGGGCAGATATTGTTTTGAGGAGCTGAAGAAATTGATGATATTAGTGGAGCAAAGTATGAATTCATTCTTATTGTTATATTATGAATCAAGAAATGGGAGATCTGAAGGTCTTCACCGTGTTTATATATATATATAACTAGGAAAGAGAATGGAAGTGGAAGAATTGATATTTTCGCACATTCTCTTTTATGTGCGAACAGATAACAGGAAGCATAGTCAAAACATTTTGTGGTTTTTCTCTGTGCCTGCTGTGAATCCTGGAATTTCCCTATTTTCAGGAGCCACCTGCACTGACACATCCTCTGTTATCACAGCCCCTACCACCACAATAGCAACGAGCACATATACTGCTGTTACCACCACCAGAGTAGCTGCTGAAAAGGATCAGATGAAGCCAGAACAAATGAACATTGAAGACTTGGAGTGTGGACTTTGCTATCGCCTCTTCTTTGAGCCTGTTACTACCCCATGTGGACACACATTCTGCCGCAAGTGCCTGGATCGCTGCCTCGACCACACTGTCACTTGCCCCATGTGCAAAGGAAATCTGGCCGAGGTATGGTTCAGCTTATCTGCAGTGAATTTACTTGCATCTTCTAATATGTCACAGCATATGCAAGAAAGCATAATTGAAGTAAAATATAAACAGTATATTACTCAGTTGTAATGTCCTTGTTTGTATCAGCGTGCTGCTCACTGATTTCATAAATTTGGAATGTAAGTGGCATTTGCTTATCCAGGTCACTTGAAGGCAGCTTCCATGCAGGCTAACATTGCTAAAAACAGCTGAAATATTCAACCAGTAAACTGAACAGATGCATAATAAAAATGTTTGAAGTAACTTTGGATGGGCACAATTTGTATTGTGTTATGAATTTGCTTCCATGATGCATGTGGTGAGAAACTTTTATGGTTCCAGAGTCACTGATTACAGTTCCCTGGACTGAAATTCAACTTATGTAGGGATTGGTTTTGTCTGATAAACTTAAAAGAGATTAAAAGTGTTTTGCCTCAGTTTGAAGGTAATCATCTTGAAATATATAATTTCAGTATCTGGCAGAGAGGAGGCAGTCAGTGACTGATGGTATACAGTGCATCTTAGAGACTTATTTCAAGGATGAATATGTGGAAAGATGCAGAATAAATGATGACGAGATGGTGGAACTAACAAAGTAAGTATTAGAAAGTGTTGTAGGGATGTTAGAGAGTGTTGTAGGGATGAGGGTTGGAGAGATGAAAGAGACTGATGGAACTGAATGTTTTCAAGGAGAAACTGTTTTTATAGATGAATTTGTTGCGGACTCTGAAACCCTCAGAGGGTAAATCTTGGAGTCAGTGTTGAATGCACTAAACTTAAACTTTGCCAAAACTTGAGTGTTTTCACCTATAATATTGATATCAAAATGGGTCCTTTATATAAATTGTTCACATTGTTGTTATTATTGTGTCATCTGGTATTGTTTTGAACAAATCTATCACATTTTCTTTTAGAATTGCTTATTTGCTATGTTTGCCGATTTCTGTCCTTTGTTATCTTTGTTACAATGCATTGACCCAGAATTTGGCAAAGCTTCTGACATTGGAACACCAATAACAGAACACTTTACATTAATGGCAATGACTTTATGGAAACTGTCAGATAGGTGATTTATATCATTCTTCACATCACTGGTGGAAAGGAGCAAACTGAATGTTGAAATTTTGTTTCTTCTGGATGAGAGAAAGAAATGGGGATAGAGAGAGAGAAAGAAACTGTCACTGAGAGGAAAGTAGACTGAATGCATTCTTCAACTTGTTAGATGCATTTATCAGGAACCTCTTTCTCCACAGAATGGGTAGTGGCCAGGATTCAGATATTCCTGTGTTTGTCTGCACCCTGTCCTTCCCAACCATCCCTTGCCCCTTGCACATCTTTGAGCCACGCTACCGCTTGATGGTGCGACAGTGCATGGAATCTGGGACTCGCCAGTTTGGAATGTGCATGCATATCAGTGATAATGAGTGAGTATCGAACTAGATGTGTTTACTTTGTATTTTTCTTTGTAGTTTAATACTGATGTGATCATGGTAATTTTTTGTTTTGTTTTGGTTTTCTTCTCGTGGTGTTATATCACTTTCACACTTCCAGTTACTACATTTTCAGCATGTGGAGAATGTTATTTATTGTGAGAATTTAAGCTTGTCATCACTGATTTCATGGTGATACAGACATAAGTAAAACATCTGCAGTTCATGTCAATCTGAACAGTACAATTACAATAAATTGCATGGACTGTGGTGGAATAGTTGTGTTCATAAAAACATGCAATTAGGACCTGCATCATGATCTAGATATCAAAATGTTGGGTAGTGGAAAGCAGATCTAACATTTAGTGTTCTTGAGAGGATTACAACCATTCAAGTTACTGTATGTGGCTAACCCCACAAGGATTGCTCATACTGATATTTGTTTGTCCATACAGTGATGAGTTCTCAGATTACGGCTGCATGCTGGAAATTCGTGATGTCCAGTACTTCCCAGATGGTCGGTCAGTGGTAGATACAATTGGGGGTCGACGTTTCAAGGTGCTGAGCCATGGCAAGCGAGATGGCTATAACACAGCAAAAGTAGAATTCATTTCGGACAAACCTATAGACACAGAGGAATTGCAAGGTAAGAAGGGAAATGAGCACTGTCTGTATTGGGGTCCAAGGTGCAAATTTTTAGTTAATTTTCTGGAAATACATGTGTAAAAGTGGATTTTCTTTCCAAATGAATTATCTTGATACACTGTAGTACTTGCTGCCAATACTGTCATTTCACTGCTTTGTATTTTTACTCTATATTGAAATGGTTTTCCGCTGGGATGAAGTAATCCTTAAGTTCTGTTAAGATTTTATAAAATTAATTTAATTACTGAAAGTTAGTGAAAAGGATTGCAGGGATTATTTATCCTCTTGTAATGAAGAATCAGTGTCTTGGGATTATGTTGAAGTATTAGGCCCATTGTAGTTTCACTCGAACCTATAAATTTTATACTAAGTAAATTTTACATTTTCTAATGAAGTGAACTCTATTTTCAGTGGTGCAATCACTGCAAATTGAAATACATGCAATGGTGAAGAACTGGTTCCTGAGACTTCCCACAGTGCACCGTGCACGCATCACTCAGCACTTCGGAGAGCTCCCAGACATTGACTCCAGTCCATCATCATCACCTAATGGACCAAAATGGGCTTGGTGGGCTGTGGCAGTTTTGCCCCTGGACCCTCGTGTTCAAATGGCTATGCTTGCTATGTCCAGTCTACGGGAGCGATTGGTAGCTTTGAAAAAGGTGACTTACCGCATTTAATTCTTGAAATGGTTTAGCATTTTGCTGTTTTGATTTACATCTTTGTAGTTTTTTGATTGAGGTCTTTCAAATCATATTTTTTAGTCAAACATGTAATTGTGCAAAAATCTTTCCATGTGGTCAGTTCTGAATGGTGCAGCTTCAGCATTGTCATATTTCATTGAAGAAAGTGAAAGACCTGACCTCATGAATGATATTTGTAAAGACCATAATGGTCTAATGGCATATATCCTTATTTTACTAGTCACTATGGTTAGGAAAGGCAGTTGTTCTGATCCCATCCTCATCCATGTCTTGTTTAAGCATATCATTAACATGATACAGTCACATGAAAATTTGGTGCTTTTCTTTTTTCAGCCTGAAATAACAATGCGCAATCTCTCTTTCCAGGTTCTGGTGTACATAAATCGTAGAGGAAGTCGGTGACTAACCGGAATGCTGCTAAGGTTCATTTCTATGCAGTCGCCTTTTGTTCTGGTTGTGCTTGCCATTGTGGTTGTGCTGTTGGCTATTCATATTTTGGAGAT
Organism: Ellobium chinense; assembly: GCA_033807755.1. Taxonomy (NCBI): domain Eukaryota; kingdom Metazoa; phylum Mollusca; class Gastropoda; order Ellobiida; family Ellobiidae; genus Ellobium; species Ellobium chinense. The sequence continues at coordinate 419,242 of JAWQUT010000463.1, forward strand.
GCCAGACCTGGCCCATGAAAGCTACCTCTTCTGATGGTTGCTGGATTCAGACTCTGATAGCATTTCTGATGGCACAAAAGTTGCATTCAGTTTTTTATTTTTGATGACCTGGTTCCAGCCAAGTACTTTTCCATGATTCCTGCTCCTCTTCCAGTGGGAAGCGCCAGCACAGGAGATGGTTATAGACACATACTTCCAGAAACCATGAGATGCAGTTCACAGTCTTAGAATGTCTTGGAGCCAGTCAAAATGGAGCCTGTGTAGTTAATCAGGAACTGAGATATTTGGTTTGAAAAATAACTGGGGCCTCCAATATGGAATTTTTATTTGTAGCAGAAAATTACAGTAAAATCATTTCTCTAGACAAACGCATTCATTTTAAGGACAAGAGGTCGGTAATTTTGGATAAATTTTAGTTTTTGGGAGGTATATTTTCTGCAATTGTGACTTTCTCCAACATTTTGTCCAATGCATGGGATGACCCCTTATTTACTTCAAACAGATCTTAACTTCAGCTAGAATAATGTCAGGCCAAGAACCTTTTTTTTTTACATGATAAATGTACACACATTAAGCATCCAATGTTATTCCATGAACTTGATTGAGCCAAAAAGCAACTTGAGCTTTATTTTGACCGGCTCTAAGACAAATATATTCTACGCTCATTTATCTGCTGTCCTGTCAGGCATCCTCATACATTATTACATGCATGTGAAATTTGCAACTGATCATCTCAGCATCTGAGGTTTATAATGTCAGGTGACTTTTTTGTTGTGTTGAAATTTCTTTTTAAAAAAAAAGTAGGGACAATTTTAAACTGAATGGACCAGCCTGTAAGGAAAACATCTGATATAGGCCTACTAAGGTTGGCTGCTTGAGAAGCTAGTCGTAGATTGCTAGGTTCTAGATCTAGGTGAGGATACTGATTAAAGTACAACATTTTGTCATTACCAGTAATGATGGCAATTGCGCCTGTATTACAAAAAAGCAGCACTGGTTCTTCATTTACATTTCAGAATTTGATTAGCAATGTGGGTGGTCTGCTGAAGTTAATGTCTAAAAAAATAGTTGTGACACTCTTAGTGTTTACGCAGCTGGACTTAGCATTTCTGTTTCCAGGTATCAGCAATGGGTACTGGTATCTTAAAAATTCCTCGAGATTTTATAGAATTCCAGCTTTATGAATCGAGAATGATAATCATCATGCTGAGAAAATGTGATACAACTCTGGCTGTGGCCTCATATCATTCCTGATTCATGTCAGACAAAAAATGAAATTATGCTGAACCTCTTTCTTATGTGGGACAAACATAAAAAATGTTTGATCAAGTGGTACTTTACCAGTTCACTTTTATTACAGGCAGATAAGATTTCTTTGTCATTCTGAAGTGAAATAAGAAACTTGAGAACTGGGCCACTAGGAAAGCATTGAGAGGATGTCAATTTTTTTTTGTAATTTACATCACGTCTGTCTGTATGTCAGTTTCTACCTCAGTACATAGAGACTGACTTCATTTTTAGAAACCTTTATTGGGTTTTGTTGGAAGAGTGAGAAGTTTCAGCTGGAATAATCATGATTGCACTATACCCATGTATACACATCAGGGAAATTTTGATGTTGAGAAATTGATGCTGTGATGACTTTGCAATTTTGCACCCATAAAATGTTCGTTTCGTTTTATGCCTCACAAGAACAAGTCAAAGTTTCCATGTTGAGAATCCATTTTCTGATAAAGAGGAATATGTTAAAACAAATTTCGTTATGGAAGAACACCCTTTTTAGCCCATACTGTTTCTGTTATAAGCATCTTTCCTTTTGTCTCTTTAAACAGTTTTAACAGGCAGTATGTGTTTAGGAACTGATAGTTTGACATGTTTAAGAAATATTTCTTAATTGACCTGTGGGCAGTGAATTACTGGATGCATTGAAATACAGTGTTTGTTCACGTTTTGAGGGACATGAACATATTTCTCACAGCCACGCTGAAATAACTGGGTAGCATAGTGCAGCACACTGATATGGTAGCCTAATCACCCTCTTGTATTTCTTGTAACTGTTCAGAAAAAGTTTGTATCCGGCAAAATTTGTATCTCTTTCTGTGTTGACCATGTGACCTTGAAAGTTTATGAATAGGAGTAGTGAGATTATAAATTTGATCCCCCGACATCTATTTTTAAAGATGTACACAGGTTATCAACAGTGCATGAGTATATCTTTCTGGGTTGATTATACTCGTATGACCCAGAAAGTTCATGAATCGTAAGTGTGAACTTGTAACTTTGCTTTGAAGGTTCATGCTCTGATTTTTGCAGGTGAATTATTTCATGAGATGACGAAATGTTTTTGAGCAGTCGGCCTTTTCTTTTGCTACTTACTGTCAGCACTGTCCTTGTATCCAGTGTCTATTATTGGCACAAGCATAAATACATTTTGAACATGCTTATTCTAGAAGACAGATGTTATACTGAACTGTTTTGTATCCTGCCAGTTTTGCAATAGAACTGTATTCACAGAATATCAGATATCCAACATTCACTTGGGGACTTGCAAATTGTTTCAGAATGTAGTTTTCACTATAAACATGTTTGAGTGTAGGTTATCTCTGCGAAAAGTGGTAAAATGTTTATCTTTACAGATATTCAAGTTAGTGAGTCTTCTTTTCTCCTGAAGTCATGTGTATGTTCTTTTTGTACATAGTCCTCTGAGAGCCTTGTTGCTTGTCAAGACGGACGTCATTGTCATGTAAAACCAAAGTAAAGCCCAGGATCTCTGAGCAGGCTTGTTGTTGACTGTGCTTGCTTTTGTAAAGCTGGGTAAATTTACCTAAATGGCTGTTATATTTTTCATTGGACTCTAAACCCAAGATGTATTGTTATCCATTTCATATTAAGTTGTACAGATTACAGAATATACTTATTAATTATGCTTATTCTACTAGTATAACATATAGAAAGGAAGAACAGTTTTTCATGTGCAGATACCAAATTTTATTGGCTTAGAGTGAAGAGGTTCATTCTTTGTTTTTTTATTGTCAATAAAGCACCATTTTTTTACTGAGCAATATAAATATGTCACTCATTTGTGTATTCATGTTACTTTTGCTATGCTTACTCTGATCTGATGAGCAGTTTTGAATCATACCTGTGTATGGGCAATTGCCAATATTAACCTGAATGCCTCATGCTTTCAATTCATATGCAGAACAGAGGTAGGGTTTGCAGGAGCAGCTCTGTGGTCCTAAGTCTTGCATTAGTCTTGCTGTAAGAAAGTTTAATCAAGCCATAACAGAATCAAAAAATGATGTCTAAAAGTATGGGAAGGTACAGATAGTCACTGTGTTAACATACCTTAGAAGTCTTTTTTTCTTTCCTATGTAGATATCAGCTGGTCTAAACCTGTCCTGTTGTTCCTGATGTCAGATCTGTGACTGATTTGTCACAAAAAAAAAAAAAATCACTTTTTGTTTATAAATCACAGGCAATCATGGAAAATGTCATTATCCTCTCAGATCAGGTATTCTTTTTTTGTTTTTTCCTTTTCCAGAAATGGAAGAAAGTTAGATAAGACTTGTGATTGTTATGTTGGCACAGTGATGAAACTCAGTATTTTATTTATCCTTATCAGCCCTGCTTTGTTTGTACTGCTATATTTATGCCACATATTTAATTATAATTTATTGAAGCTCTACTCATGCTCCATACTCATTCAAGACAACTGGAAATTGGGTATTTGAATACTCTAGGGATCTAGAACTTTTGAAACAGCAAGAAATGAGATGAAGTTAGAATGATTGTCATGAAATATGATTAATTTATCAGTTTTGCACAAGTAACAGTTGTCAGCCATTTGTCACAGATAAAGTTTATGAAGTGAATTGGGCACATGCTGCATCTTGCCTGTGGACTAGATGCTGCCAGCAAGGTGGTGCATTATAGTGTACAGCTGAGGCTCTGAGATTTAGTAAACCAGGCCTGAATTTGATTGTGCCAATTTGACCAGGTACCATTTAAAAAGGGAAAGTCGATTTCATGACTGTTTTGATTAAGTTTTGACATTGATTAAATATGCTTAGGATAAGTGTGTTTGGATATAAATTTTGTATTTCATACTGCCAGTTCTGTCAGAAACCAGTTTCCTTTCTTGTCCACAATTCAAGTGTTACTTAAGTGAAGATCACCTGAAGAAATAAATTGCTCATCCATATGTCTGTAAATCTATGACTGTCTTGTCTGCATGGCTCCATTGATACTATTTGTGTCAGATGTTTCAGGTGCGTGAAGGATGTTGATAATTATTTTATTTATTTTTACAAATACATGTATATAATGTATGTTATTTGTCCAGCAGAATTTGACCCTTGTTATTAAAAATGAATTAAAAGAAAACTGAAAAATATTCTGTTGCATTTTGCTTTCTTGATTTTCAAGACATCCTTTGTTATTTTGTGTGTTGTTCATGGTACATTAGTATTACTTTGGTGCTCCTCTTGATCTCATCTGACTCAATGATTTCCTTTCTTGTTCACATCGTACATATTACTTTTTTACTCATTTTGGCTTTACTATACTTACTTTTTCTTTCTTGTCCCTGCTGGCTTGCCTTTTTCACTTTCCTTAATACTGATATTTTGTGAGACTCCCAATTAGCTACTGCCTTGGTAATCTAATTCTGATCTGAAGAGGGTCTTAGATAGATTGTTTTCTATGTATCCTTTCCTGCCAATCTTCTAAAGGATAAGCCTCGTTCAGAATTTCAGTAGATGCAATTAAAATGTTTAAAAAAAACAGAAAGGGAGAGAAAAGGATCAATCCCTCACTTTTGATTTCCGTGGTTCGAGGCTGATTTCACTCCTTCACACTGACCAGGCAGTGAGCTGATTTCATGAGACAGCTGAATCCTTTTAAAAAGTCTTCAAAAAGTTTTATACTTTTTTTGTGTGTGTAATTTTATGGAGAAGCAGCATGAACTCTATGACTGTGACAGTTGCAAGGTGCAGGACGAGCTGGGCCGTCACTCCTTTCCCTCTTTCCCCATCCCCTCCCACACCACACACACATACACAGAGCAGGCTCAAATCTGGAAAGAGAGAGAGAGGAAAAAAGAAAGAGAAGAGAGAGTTTACTTCGCCCCTGAGCGCAAGATACCGTTGTCCCTCGACTGCCCTCAACATTGAATGGTTAACGTTCCTAAAAGCCAGAAAACAAAAGAAACCAACAAACTTATTAAGCAGATAATACTGCATAGCTGAACGATTAGTCAGTACTTACGATAGAATGCAGCTTATCACACAGCACTATTAGGTGGTGGCTTCATCACAGGGAGATTGTAATACAACTTATTTCCTATTTCAGCTTACGAACATAATAATATTCTGTTCTCAAACATCTGGCTCCCCATGCCTCAGTTTGCCTGTCCATACAAGTCCCAGTAGGGTCCAAGAGGGGCTATGTCACTAGAACATAATTATGGATCCTATACGGGTTGGACACAATACATAAAGAAACCACACCGAAGCTTTGTATGCATAATTATGCTTCAAAGGGGTTACTGTAAATATATCGGAGATGGCGCTAGTGGGGCAAGTCATGTAGGTACAATATCTTAAGTCCATTCCCAGACATAATGAGTCCACCCATCCATCCATCCATCCTCCGCTCATTCCTCCGTGTCCGTCCGTCCATCTCTCCGTTTATCTCTTTGTCCGCCCATCTTTTCGACCATCCATCCAGCCATCTTTTTGTTCCTCCATCTCTCCGTTTCATAAGCTTCCAAAGCTGTGGTTATGAAACTTGTACAAGCGAAAGAGTGCATAGATCAAGATTTAATATGATTCCTCGTTTCCCCCACCGACTTCCCCACAAATAAAAATGGAAACTGACAGGAACTGTCGTGTTGATTTCACCTATTTATGTAAATTATAGATGTCTAATGCTCTTACACAAACGAAAAGTCTGAGGTTTATGTAACAGGGGACAATGGATGGGTATTGGAGCCCATCTGCCACAGACTGTCATTGTGATATTGTGGCATTACATCACACCAAGGCACAGGCACGATTACAAAATCTTCTGTGTAGTGTAGTGTAGTGTAGTGTAGTGTAGTGTAGTGTAGTGTAGTGTAGTGTAGTGTAGTGGAGTGGAGTGTAGTGTAGTGTAGTGGAGTGTAGTGGAGTGGAGTGGAGTGGAGTGGAGTGAAGCGGAGTAAGTGGAGTGTAATGAAGTGTAGCGTAGTGGAGTGGACTGGAGTAATTGGAGTATAATGTTACGCAGCGTAGTGTGGTGTGGTGTGGTGTGGTGTGGTGTGGTGGGATGTAGTGTAGTGTAGTGTAGTGTAGTGTAGTGTAGTGTAGTGTAGTGTAGTGTAGTGTGCGTACGCGCGTGCGTGCATGTATGCGTGCTGTGGGGCAGGGAGTAATAAAATTGGGTGGGCAAGAGGAATCGATCACTCAATCGCTTGCCGAGGATGGAGGATGCTTTTATATGGGGTTGGGAAAGGGGG
>JAWQUT010000463.1:442643-465088 GCA_033807755.1 Ellobium chinense
TATATATATATATATATATATATATATATATATATATATATATATATATATATATATAAAGGACACACGCATTTTGTAAGACATGTAAACGTCCTTGTTTATTACATGTATTGAAATGCATATACTGTAAATGTATATCAATACACTCAGGCCCAAAGAAAATGAACCGGATCAGTCATAATAATAATAATTGTCATTGTGCATCGAAAATGGCCTAAGTCACTTTCCGGCCATTTTTTAATAAGGGTATCATGTTTAAGACTTAAGAGATCAAGACCCATGTTGACATGCGCCATTATTTTACCGCCAGAACTGCAATTGCAAAGAAACATGCTGACTCCGTTTTGCCTTGCCATAAAAAAAAAATATATCCCTCTTCCCCTCCCCATACCCTCAAAAGCGTGGAAACTGATTTAAGGCCATTTTCAAGGCATGTTATGACATGTAAGACCAGCAATATTATACAACACTGAAGTCTGTGGTGACAAGGATGAGCTTCTCAAATGGAATTATGAGGGGCTGATAACAGAGGCTGGGGCTGAGATGCCGGACTTCTGAGGAAAAAGGACTTCTGAGGAAAAAGGCGCAAATGAATGGTACAGTGAAACCTAATTATAAATGGCCGCGGCGGTAGGGACTGTATCAGGTATGATCTCAATCACCGTTTCTCCCTCGTCCTAATTACTTGAGAACTTGCGCATTAACGATGGGTATTAACGTCAGAATTGCAGGAGTGCATCAGTGCTGTAGCGTTAAACATGTAGAGATGATGTAAGTATTTATGATGGTAAGAGATCCCATCGCTAATATAGAGACTAATGCACAAGTTCTCAATTCTTAAAATGGCTTTGCATGGTAACAGGTCTCGACGTGCGAAAAATCCAGCTATTAGCATACGGCTAACTCCCTTGGTGCCATACCCTTTTTTGGTATGAATGGGATGCGTGGGTGAAGTCACACCGCGGTCACTGTTCGCTTGCAGTGGCGGTGTGTGGTCCAAACACGAGGTCTTTTCATAATGGAAGTGCCAAAAAACCCAGCTGTTACGGCATAACCACCTCACTCTCACTTTCGCATGAATTGGTGTGTTTGACAGCCGGTGTGTGGGTGAGCTTAAACCGCGGTCATTGTTCACATGTTATTGTTAAATCAGCGGCGATTGCATGTAGCATTACTAAAGCAAAATCTACTTCCTTACCGATGAATCGCAAGAATTCAGTTTTCCAATGCCCTGGACTTCTGAAGGCTGGCGTCATTTTTCACCATGACCATGCGCCATACATAGAGAAAATATAGTTACGCAGGGACAGTTTACTGGCTCGGTGATAGCGAATACAACTTGTACCCAAGTCTGTGCATGCCCAAGTGAAATAAAAGCATGAAAAAAACATGACAATAGTAATAATAAATAATGACAGTAACAATGCTAGTTTAAAGTTCTGTGTATAATAAACGCTGTTATAATGATGGAGCTGAAGACAACATGAATAGTCTGAACATTAAGTAAAAGGAGTTATCCTTTTATCAGCCCTGAATTGTCATGCTACCCATTGACATGCCGGATACCTGGCCTCTAGAAGGTCTTAATATTCCAAAGCTGTCTATATCTGGGTTGTTGGCTTCCAGCAGGCCCAATTATTAAGTGGCTGTTACTTTGAAAGCGGACAGTGCTTTGTGAAAGCTACACTTAGGTTATCCTCTGATTACAATTGTGGTTCATGCTCTCTGAAGGGATGGAAGTAGACTGTAAAATTTTAAAAAAAAAAAAAAAAAAGGAGTTTGAACATTTCTGTGAGTACTAAAATCTAGCAATTGGTATTTAACCCATTCAGTACCATAGCGCCCGCTTCCGGCCGCTTCCGCCTTATAAACGGCGGACCATACACGCCGATTCCGGCCGATAGTANTGAAGGGATGGAAGTAGACTGTAAAATTTTAAAAAAAAAAAAAAAAAAGAAGTTTGAACATTTCTGTGAGTACTAAAATCTAGCAATTGGTATTTAACAGTGGTCTTTACAATAACAAAAAATAATCTGAAATCTGATTTCCTGAGCTGGTTCCATCCCCGTTTCAGTATGATGTGGAAAGAATAAAGTACAGCCAGATTCCCTGAAGCTTTGTCAACACTACCAAGGGACAAGCCACCCTTTCTTTGTTACATCTACAGTCAAAAGTCCAAACTGTTTTATCCTGTATACAGTAGAACCTTGCTAATACTCATATCATATGATCAGATAAAATAAAATAAGAAAAGATAAACTTTATTCATCCATTTGAAAATTTGCTTTGAATGTCTGTGTTATTAAGTCTGCATTTCACCTGTCTTCAGTATTATTCAGTCAATTCATTATTCAGGTTAACCTCAATAATAAGTGATATTAATAGCACCCATTCTTTGAATAAGCTTGCCATGCTTAATGAGCGATTTTCTGAGATGGGGCAGGGGCTCAAGATACATGTATAAATAAAACCAACAAAGTGTGGCATGACCTTTGAACATGTGAACTCTGAAGCAAAGTAATTTGTTTCAGTGAATTCAAAACACCAACTGGCACTGACACGCCCTTCAACAAAAGGAGAACTGAGAGTTCAAAAATACAAAGCCCTCTCTAAACAGAAAAACTAAGGTCACCAACCAACTTGGTTTCCATGAAAATTACGAAATGTCTGATTTCATGGATTAAGTGGCTTTGTAATGAAAAGTATATGAGTTTAAAATAATCTCAACCCTTAGTTTTATTTCACAGTGAAGCATAGATAATACTTACACCTTGGGACCAACCAAAGATGTATTGTACGGTACTTATTAACAGAAATATGTATTAACTATTCATGTACCCTTTGAGAAGAAAAATCGGGACCAAAAATACTGTGCTCAGTATCCATATTTATGTACTAAGTGTGTTCGTTCATATTGAGTGTGGTTTACAATAGTATGATTACTATGACAACAGTGGTATCTTTCTTCCCATACACTGAAGGCACACTTTTTGTTGGAGTTCCTCTGTACTATAAAATGATTCTACATGGCACAGACTTCAGCTGATATAACCACAACATTTCTGACTGAAGAATGATTAATGTACATTATGAAGTTTACACACAGAAAAACGGATTTCTATGTTAGTATAAAAATACCATGGGCCTTAGGTACTAACTGATCTCATTCTGACAGGCATTGTATTCCATGAAATTTCAGTCAATTCTGCTTATTCACAACTCTGTGAAAGCACACAGAAAGTTGTGATTAAAAGAATTAAGGACTTTATATAGAAATATAACATTTCGTTATGTTGAAAATGTTGCAATTAAACAGAAGTTGTGATTATACAAAATGTGATTAATCTACACTGTAAAGTGTGATAAATCTCTCTATAAAGAAATGTGAACCACTGTTTCTCATAACACACTGTATCTCTGCAAGAAGGTCTCTTTCATATTCCATGTCACAAATAATAATAAGCACTGAAAGTTATGAAAGGAATGCATGTAAAGCAGAAAATTATGGCTCTCAAAATCCACCCCTACCCCATCCCTGACAAAAAAACAACACAAATATCCAACCAGGACTGATGCTTAAGTAAGCTCTTCAAACATACTTGTAATGCGCTACATGAAAAATACATGAAAATTAGAACATTACATATTAGCCTACTAATTACGGTAAAAACCTCCAGCAGACTTTCAAGAGAAAAGTTTGTAACACATTAATAAATTGGGAGTGACACAGTAGTAAGGGATGAAAGAAGAAGTCTAAAAACATATAATCATCAGAGATATAGACAACCCAGAAAAAGAAATTTACATAACGCTGATTTTACGAGAAAATTAAATACAAGTAACTCTAATTGCTTCAGCAGGGCTTGTAGTAGTGAGAAAATCTGATCTACTACAGCCTCATGCATTGACAGTTTGCTCACAAGAAAACTGTTATAAAACAAAGTTTGTGTGAAGAATGGTTCATTTGAGAGTGACTCACGTGGTATCAACACGAGTGTCTATTTTCCAATCTAATTAACCTGATGATACAACCAAGCGTGAGACAGATGTTGCTTTGGTAGCGATAGTCAGCCACAGCGTCTTTGCTATTATTCTGTTAAATGGGTACCTGGTTATGGGCAGTAAAAGATATTGTGCAAAATGGCTGCAGCACTCTATGCTGCTCAGGGAGCTGAGGAAGTAACTGAATGATCTGGCCAGCCAAGGTAATACACATGATTAAGTGAAGTCACAAAAGTGAGGACTGCCTGGACATGAGAATGAGAAAGCCCATAATAATTTTTATGATTATCATGGCACTCCTGGACGGTTCGCTGGCCTGTCTGGGTTTGGTAAACACATGGACCTAGTGATAGGGAAAGACCATTAACCTGTCACATGACCACCTGTGGGCATCTTCCGGGTGATAAATCTGCCACGCCCGCTGAAGTTTCACAACTAGCTAAAAATAACAGACAACTGTGGAGAACTTGTGTAGTCACCACGTGAGCCAATTTCAATGACCAGTCTATGTTGTGCAATACAGTATGTAACATACTGTCAACTACTGTACCAGCAGCTGTCCTACCGAATAAACAAGCCTTAGACAGTCTTATGAAAATCCCACATGGTCACTGAAACTGTTGATTAGCCAACCCATTTTGCCTCGTGACCAGTCAGTTAGTTTTGATCATGTAAGATAATGTCTATGACCGTATGAGCAGCTGCACCTTCTACATGTCAGTTCACTTGAACCCGGGCTTGCAGGACAACATGGACAGACAGGATGCAACAACAGTCTTAACTGTAACTCACATTGTTAGTACTTCTTAAGTTACATCAGACAGATGACTGCACGTTCATCAGAATCCAACTGCTGGTGACTCCACATGGACAGACTCAGCCGACAGATACACAATGGCAAGACATTTCCATATGGCGGCGGAAACTGTCAGTCAGTTCAGATAGGTAATCAGCCAACCCATTTCAGGCAAACCAACTGGCAAGTCCTTCTGTTATTTAACCAGTCCATCCTTTCTATGACAGAACAGCAACCTGCCAGTCAAGTTTTGGCCAAAGTTCACAGTAAAGAGCACAGACATTTCCTATGTCACACTGTGAAAAGAGTGTCTGCTATTTTTGATGTTCTGGACTATTTCATAAGTTTCAGCCTAATTACAAAACTGTGCGCTCACGTGTACCACTCGCACTGCAGGAAGAGTGTTTGATATAATTATAGCAATCCTCCACATGAAATTATATGCACGGTCAGAGAATTGCCACAGAATTTTAAGACTTTTTTTTCACGACTTTCTCATAAGATTTCCAAGTCGTCTACGATTGTTTTCCATGATATTAACATAATCACACCATTAAAGACTAACTTTTTGTGACATGAAATTTATGTGATTTTTGACATGTCTTCATTCTGATCAATGTACAGGAGAATTGTTCCAAACAAAATTATGACCTACTAACCCTAACTGTTGAATTTGCCATGATTTTTTTCCAGAAAAGCTGGCCATATTTCATGATTTCAGATATTTTCCAAACCCTGAAATGTCACCAACAAATTTTCATGATTTTTCCCAGATTTCCCAAGTCTGTGGCAATCATGTGCAGCACTTTTAATTCTTGTTGTAGTTACACAAGCTCAGGTGTTGCAAGGCTGAGGCCTCTAACAGAGAGAAAACGGGAAGAATATCACTAATGAGAAGGGATACATGTTGGTCATCCTCCCTGACAGAGATACACTGGCTGTCAACAATCAACATAGGCAATGTACAATGGGTAAAAGCAGAACTCAAGCAGAAGCAAGGTTTGAGCAGTCAAGAACCCATCTAAGATGGTGGCAAAGTGCTCTTGAGCAAAACGCAAATGAAGAATAAAGAAAATTAAGAAAGACAAAGAGAAAGAAAACAGCTATCTTGGGTCTTGAATTCTTACAAACAGTAAAAATGCTGCCCATGACAAACAGCTTCTGCTCCAGCCTTTAACAAGAATACAAAAACAGTTGAATGCTTTCAACTAGCTAAACTATTCACAAAAATAGGAAACATGTAGGGAAGATTTAAATTGTATCATGCATTGAGAAATGTCAACTCAGTATATAACAAAGGATATAACGTGTGTTAATTTGACAAACACCGTCCCATTCACTATTTTCTTCTGTTGAAGTCATGAACCAGGAATTCCATGCAGGTTTGTGTCACTGACAATACCACTCTGTTGTCTAACCACTAGCACTGTCAGTGCCACACTCCCCTGATTGGTCAGTTCAGTTGCGGTCTTAACCGATAAGAATGACTGCACATTTGTCATCTGCATGACAAAACCTCACACAGCTGATTTTTCACGAAAATCAAGTTTTCATGAAACTCAATTGATCAGGCCCTCTTCAACCCCCTGCAAAATATCAGAACCAAATTCCATTCCTAGGTAGGAAATACTGATGTAAAAAGTATGAGCCGTAGATCTCTTAATCTGTCATGCCCAGAGAACATGCACAGTGAAATCTCTTAATACTTTAGCAGGTGTTAGCATATATTAATAGGCGAAAGTGCTCCGCCCATTGATTTTTGGAGGTTTAACAGGAGAAGCAAGCAAACTCATTCCTTTCCAATCACAGGTGATTATTTGAAAGTTTCTTGCATGTATAAATTTGCTCTTCTATAATGCTATCTAATATCATCTCTTGAGAATTTTTTGAGAGCTATGCTTTAGATGATTAGCGGTTTGCTGACCCAAAATATCGACAAGGAAATCTCCTTATCCTTTAGATGATTTCATCCTGCACATTTCTCCTTTCGCTGCCTGAGTTTGAAGGTAGATTGTCCCTTTTTTCCTTCCAATTTCCAAAATCGGCTTTGTGAGGTTTTATCTTTTGGACAACGACCCGCACCTCTGATAGGTTGTACAGGTTACATACCCTTCCTTGATTAGCTACAATGGCAAAAACAAAGACCATAAACAGTGCTGGCATGTGATATGAAGGACTTATATTTCTATGATTGAGTGAGAAATAAATTAGGAAAGAACTGGAGTCCTTCAATCTTGATAAAATTTTCATCCAAAATTTAAAAAAAAAAAAAAATCATACCTCCTGAACTGTTAAGGGTTTACAGAGCAAAGCTCTTTTGTGATAAGAATGAAGAAAGGAAACCACATCACAGTGCAGTGATTATTATTTTGTTTCCTACTGCAGATTATATTTGCAATTAATGTTTTGTTTTGATCCAATCTGTAGTTTTTCATTCTTACACAATCAGAACCCAGATCCAAGATATTGAATCATTTTGCTTCAAAAAAAAATGGATACTGCCATTGTCTTTGACTAGGACAGAATCAAGAATTGATTATTCAAGAACCATCAGATTCCATCACTCATCTATGAACACTACATTCCTTGGCACTTTCACACAAATGAATTCAAATCTCTACTCCACCTCCTCTCTCTTCTCCTCCTCCCTGGTTAAATAGCAGGTACAGTGTTTACTTTTGATCATACGTTTCTATGATTGAGTGAGAAATAAATTAGGAAAGAACTTGAGTCCTTCTATTGTTTCGTCCCGGCACACCCCTCCCATCCTCTCCGTCAGCAGCAACCTGGTAGAACGAAAGATAAACAGTGTCAGGACATATGAAATGCTCTTTCATGGTGCATGCCACTTGAGCTTCACCCACTTTTTCTAGTTCTACATGCCTAGCAAACTTCCTGCATAATGAACTCTGTGATGCCAGTCAGCTTTCAGGAAATTCTCTGAACTTTCTGCATATTTTTGTAGATCTCAAAGTTATACTGAAGCAAGCCCATTTTAGTAGCAGTTCACATCATCCAAAAGTTATTTTCAGCATGAAATTTGTATATGCAGATACATGTAATATGCACTAATACAGAAAAAAAAAAGACTTAATGAAAGCATTTATGACTGCAAGAAAAAAAAAAAATTCCAGTAATTTTTTCTAACTGATGAAAAAAAAACCTTCTCTGACTGAAAACAACATTCTCTGATTTAAAAGAATTTGCTAGAAAGTGGCATCTCTGATCACTACTCTGCATTATGACATTAAAGTTGAACCTGGTTCTAACTGTACATAACTGGTAAACCTCTCCCTTAACTTGTGTTGTTTTTCATTGATTTTATCTAATTACAGTTGAACTTGGTTCTAAATCTATTTATGCCTTGTAAACCTCTTGCATCACGAGCCTGTGTTTGCTTTGTTTTCCATCACTGTTACCACATTACAACTGAAACTGGTTCTATTCTATACACCCGGTAAAATACTCGCATAATGAACCCATTTTTCATTATTTCCCAACATGATTATCACATTACAGTTAAACATGTTAGAGTCTGCACCGTCCTACAGACCATATTAAATCATACGATACCCTATTATTCCAATAAAACAGTCTTTCAAGATTCTGTCATAATGATATAACTATAACGTCTCTGCTGGCCCCAGACAACCCACAGGGTCACATTATCCAAAGTCAGAATTTTACAACCACTGCGTGTGTGGTGGCCATAATCTTACGTCAAATACGTTCTTGCCACATGGCCAAGCTGTCTAGCCAGTGCGTTGTGGAAGGGTGATAGCATGTTGGTATGAATGTCTTAATTTTTCAATGTTTTGACTGTATTGTCCAATATGATCAATACAATAGCCACCACCTTTCAGGGGGGGATGCGCCTCCTGGGAGTGATATTGTGAATGCTTGAACTAGGGACTTTTTAAGCTTCAAATCCAGATTCGGCATGGTCAAATAAGGGGAAAAGTGTGAATTTTCTTTTAATTTTCCATATGGTTGCCATGGCAACGCCGCCATCTTGAATTTTGTGTCTTGAAAATTAGCTGTTTTCAAAAGCCTAAGGCTCCTAGAGCGTTGAATATAATCATTTCAAATTTTGTAAACTTATATAGTAGCTCTATAAAAAAGATAAAATGCATTTGTTTTTTGTTTATTTTTCATACAATGTCTGTCACAAATTTTTGAAATGATGTGTGTTGATGGATGTGTATTTTTCTCAATTTTCCACCCAACATTCAACTTCGTTTCAAAAACGTAACCAAAATCAAGAAAAATGCATGCATTTTATCGAAACCTATGTTGTGGGAAATATATATGTCAAATCTGAAATCAATCGGTTTAGAAATAAGAAAGCCTTAGGGAAAAGAGTGGGAAAAAAACAACATTTTGAGAAAATCGCAATTGAAATTTTGATAGCGCGTTTATACAAGGCTAAGATGACCATCTAGNACTGTTATCACATTACAAGTGAATCTGGTTCTATTCTATACTGCACCTGGTAAAATACTTGCATAATGAACCCGTTTTTCATTATTTTCCATCATGATTATCACATTACAGTTAAACCTGTTGGAGTAACCATCTCTTTATCTTAAAGGAAGACTGCACCGTCCTACAGACCAAATTAAATCATACGATACCCTATTATTCCAATAAAACAGTCTTTCAAGTTTCTGTCATAATGATATAACTATAACGCCTCTGCTGGCCCCAGACAACCCACAGGGTCACATTATCCAAAGTCAGAATTTTATAACCACTGTGTGTGTGGTGGCCATAAGCTTACGTCAAATACGTTCTTGCCACATGGCCAAGCTGTCTAGCCAGTGCGTTGCGGACGGGTGATAGCATGTTGGTATGAATGTTTTAATTTTTCAATGTTTTGACTGTATTGTCCAATATGATCAATACAACAGCCGCCACCTTTAAGAACAGTGAATGAAACCTCAAATTACTGTCTTCATTACTGCCCATGCTCTGATAATGTGAAAGTCATACCAATATTTTTTGGTCACAGATGACAAATTTCCCAAAAATTCTAAAATTTGATTAAAAAAAACTCCCCAGAACTGTGCATAGAAGTCTACTGAAATGCGAAACATGAAACTTATTTAGTGGGGGAATACTGAAATGATAAAGAGAGAAACACTGTTGTGTTATGTGCCAAGTATGGTAACGCCAAACCTTAACTAATGCAGTAATGGGACCCATTACTCTTCTACTGTAGATTAAGACTCTATTATTGTGGTGTGCACTGCCTGGTGCTAATTCTGCACAGTTTGCACACAAATCTACGCACCAAAATGCCAGATAGTGTGGATCTTTTTCTGTTGTGGATGGGGAGCTTAAAAAAACATCATCACAAAATACAGCTGTTACTTCACCATCAGATTTCACGTGTGTCTAGGCATATAATGCATGTATAACACTGTACATGTAATTGCAGAAGATTTTATTGTTCTGAGTATAATTCCCATGATTTTTTTTTCTGAGACAGACCTTCCTCCAGATCCACATAACTTATTCTCTAGACAGAAATCTTCTTTTGAAGTTTGTGAGCTTCCTCTGGGCTTCCTTCCTGCCCATTAATGTAAGCAAATGAGTCAATCCCCTACTTCACATTTGTTTATTAATTTCATTCTTTTCTGAATTATGTGTTTGGATATAATAATGACCTATTCTACCATATGAATGTATGGGGTAACATCAATACTGACTTCTGCATGCAAGTGTCATTACTGTTTTAATTCCCACACATCAAAACCCTGCCTGTTGCATTTCATTGGTGTCAATGTATTATGTTGTTTTCCACAAATTATGTCACATGCAAACTTTAGGAATAATTTTGTTCATAATTTTAGGCTGATTCTGATGACAATTTCAAAACTCATGTGCTAGCTCAAATAGCTTAAGGATGTTACTTCTTTTATTAGGCATCAGGCCTGATTCGTACTAGCAAAAATGGTTTATGTGGTTCCATTTTTCATGCTAAACTTCATTCTTGTAGAATATGACATTTTATGTCAGCATGGATGATTTGTTTCATGATTACCTTTCCTTGGCCAGTACCACTGATAATCCCAACAACTGTGCTAGCTGTTCTGAAGTCAGAGATCCCTGTTCTTCAACCTGCAGGTGAAAAAATACAAAGGTGGACATGGTCTACGTATCCAATATGCAGAAACAACATTTGCAATATAATTTAGTAAAATCAGTCAAAGTTTCTCGTCAGCCTATTTTTATAAATAAATGTATCATGTGAAAAGAATTAATTAATGATGCATTGTTTAGCTCATAGGAGATTGCTTTTTATGCATTACAAGCATGGGACATCGCATTTGAGGGGGATCTGATATTCATACCTATGGACATTTCCAGTCTTGCACTTAATAAGACTTTGACATAAATGGTATAAAATGATCTTCACAAAGATGATATAAAAGTATCCCCACATATATGGCAAAAATGACCTTTGACTATATGGAAAACGGAAAGTGCTTGATATGTAGTTTGCTCCCGACAAGAGGATTTGAATCTATGTTTTGTATGAAGCCTGATGTCAAAATAAAGGTTGGGGCATGGATGTAAATGGTGTATGAATCATTTGCATGTGAACTGAACATGCTAACTCATTTCTTTGTATATGTAGACTTTTCTGAGGCTGGAGAGCAGTTTTAAAGTCCTTCTTTGTGTCATGTTTCTGAAGCACTGATGGCAATGTCCGAAACTCTCCCACCTTATACTGCCCTACCTTAAACAAGCATTTGGTGGGAAGAGTCCCGAGGTCTTGCTGACAAGGGTAGGGGCACACATGTATGCCATACGTACCAAAGGGGTTACCTTACTGCTAAAGAAGAAAAGTCACTCAAAAGCTAGCTCACAATCAATGTTGAACCCTGTCAGTAGTACTCACCGCAGCACTTGTCTTAGTTACAATCTCTTCCTCATTATGGCTCTGAGCCTGTAGGACTGAGACACCACTGTCAAATGTTCGCAGTCTGTAAAAAAAAAAAGCAGAAAGATTCTGGCCTCTGATAAAATTCACTGCAGTAACTGGTACAACAGACTGTAAATACTTGATTCAGTAAGGTTTCATGGCCAGACAGCACAACACTTTCCCCAATCTACAAAAAGAGGAACAGCCCATTCTAAGGGACTCTAAATACCATCAAATAACTAACCAACCAATGATGAAGTGTGATGAGAGCCTGAATATACTCATTGTCATAAATAACACCCCATAATTTTTAGAAAATATGATCATTCTAAAAACATATTTTCTGAAGTCTGCCACTCCATGACTAGAATTGCAGGGATGAACAATATGTTGTAAAGCATACAGCACTACCAGGGGCTGGGCTGGAGGGAGGAGATAGGGACAGATACTAAAATTAAATGATGAAATGAGAATTAAGAAAAGTGCTGCCAGTTTCTGCTGTTAGCAGATAGGTTATTCCTTTTCTTGAAATACATATGAAGTCATGCTACTAAAAGAACAAGCTCACAACATCCCCCCTGATGCATAAATCTGCAGCTTTATGGTCCACTGACAAAAACCATATCAACTACACCACAACATGCATGGTAAATGAAATCCTTGTGGACTCAATGACAAGCTTATAGACAAGGGGAGAAATGTGAGCGCAGTTCCATAATCTGATTACACTCATGAGCCTGTCATGTTTTCACCTAAATTATATTTCACCAGAAAACCCACCTTGGTTTGGTTAAAGATAATTGAGAGCTTGTGTATAAATGATGGGATCTTTTACTATCATGAGAAATACATTAGTGTATTGATGTCAAATGCGCCCTTAGTAGCGTTCAACATGTTGCTCAAAGAACAAGCTCACAACATCCCTCCTGATGCATGAATCTGTAGCATAAAGGTCCACTGACAAAACCATATTAACTGCTTCACAACATGCATGTTAATGAAATCCTTGTGGACTTAATGACAAGCTTATAGACAAGGGGAGAAATGTGAGCGCAGTTCCATAATCTGATTTCACTCAAGAGCCTGTCATGTTTTCACTTAAATTATATTTCACCTGAAAACCCACCCTGGTTTGGTTAAAGATAATTGAGAGCTTGTGTATAAATGATAGGATCTTTTACTATCATGAGAAATACATTAGTGCATTGATGTCAAATGCGCCCTTAGTAGCGCTCAACATGCAGAGTTAATGTAATTCATAAGATGGTAATAGATCTTATCGTCAATGTGCAAGTTCCAATTTACAAGGAGAAATACTTCCGTATCACAAATTCATGTTCTTGTTATGAAATGTATATCTATTCTCACCTTAGTGGCAGTCGTAACATTTCCATCAGCTCACATGCATGCAGCAAATCTTCTGGGGACAGCAGCTGAGTTTGTGCAAACAACAAAATTTTAAGTAAGTCATAGATTTCTATCCATCTAATGGACTATATCAGAATTCAAAAGTGAACTAGTTAAATTAATGGGATGGCATTTGAATCTCTACTTTAGTTACTACTGACTGTGGAAGTCTGGGTCTAATTTTTCACAAGAATTTTTATTCCTAATGATGATCACATATATGACATATCAAAAGCTTCAGATCTACTATTAAGTATGTGATGTTTACTTTTATCCAAGGTACAGATAAACAGATAACACATAACACATAACAACATCCTTAAAGTTAAGCACTTATTATATATTATACAGAGCACTGGGCAGAAAAAGCAAGTTTGTTACCAAGTTAAGAATGAGAATTTATACTTCCAAGAAAACTATGTGACAATTCCTCATGTCGTTATGTCAGACCTATGTCACATGTCCAAACTCTTTGTGTGAAGGCATAGTTTAGGATATGAGCAGGCCAAATGTGATATCTAAATTGTCTTAGTACTAAACTGACCTCCATTCCTCTAGCTCTGTTGACTCGACAGTAGACATCTGTTAGGGTCATCATGCCCCCATTTTCCTGTTGATGGATATGTTCAGTGAAAAGTTAATACAAGTTTGTATCATTTAAGAATGAATCATAGAGGCAACCATATATACAACTCTAATAACAGAACTAACAACTGAACAGTGCAAGAAAGTTCATGAAGTTGATGTTTGTAGTGAAAAAATGTCACCATGCTTAGAACAAGCTGGAAAAGTCTGTGAATTGTAGGGTTTTGGGGCAGTAATGTTTTCTTGTATATCCAAGTCTTGGACATGAAAATAGGAGATGATCATTTGGAGATGATCATTTGTTCACAGGAACTTCCAAAACTTATAAAATAAGATGGGACACTTGGCCTAAAAAGTGACCATAACACCTCCTGGCACCCATAATGTTGTCACATTTTATTTTGTAAATTTAGTCATCACAGCAAATTTATGACTAAAAATAAAATAATGCCATATGTCTCAGAGGTCCACACATGGACAGAGAGTGGATCCGCAAGAATTAACTGGCTGGCTTCAATTAGCCTATACTCTCCTGCTTCTAGGTGGTGTCAAAACTAAGTCATGGATACTTTTTTAACAGGGTGATAACCTCAAGTGACCTGTCTTGTTATTCACAGTCTCTGATCCTGCTTCACAAATTGGAACTTATGAGGTATTTGAATTCTTAAAGTAAATTTAAGATACAATGAAACCTTGATAAGAATTCTGTCTTTGGTGCATGAAAATTTATGCAGTGCTTATTACTGAGGTAGGTTTATCAAGGCCCATCTGAATAATGAAATGACAGAATATTAATGGATGGGTGGATGTGAAATTTTGACTTAATAATGAGGTATACTTATTAAATCAGTACTTAATATTGAGGTTCCACAGAGATAATTAAGAATCACAGCTCTGTGTGCAGATGCTGCTGTACTTTGATATCCCTCCACAAAGCCAGTTTCAAGCCATACCTCAATAACTTTAGTAAGAAGACTAGAAAGTTGTTTAGCCAGTTCTGTGTAGTATTTATCGCCTGTGCCATGAGTTTCCCTCGTCACCGGGTCTGGAATTCCCATACTTAATAGGTAGGATTTAAATTTCAGGGTCTGAAATTTTAAAAAAAAAAATGTTGAAATAAGAAAAAATACCAAATTACCAACTTATTTTAAGACAAAATAGGTTTAAAAACGGAAAACAAAACCTAAATCTTCCTTTTTTTTCCTTAACATTCTCATATGATAGCAAACATAAATGGCTAAAAGTTCTGAAGAAGAGAAACACCATCCAATTAGTCTGGTCTTCATTTAAAATCAAAGAATGAAAGATGGAGCTCTAATTTCATCCACATCATAACATGATAGCCATTATCTGAATCTTACTAACCAGTTGGTGAAAACAGCCGCATCACTGTTTTTAAGAGTTAAAGAAAACAGAGGTGGTCAATTGTTTCACAGCCTAATAAGTACGAATTATTTTTTCATAAAATTTTTGACCCTGGATATTCTTTCTTTCTCCTGACAGTTTCTAAGAAAACACTGCAGGAATGTCAGGAGTTTTCATCCTGTGCATGCTGCCATTACTCATGCTGTGTGATGTCAAAAAGCAAGGTAGGCTAGCAAACAACTGGTCTAGACAGTTTGCATAAATGTCTGCACCAACGGTCTGCTAGCTTTGCTTGTTTCATGACATCTCACAGCAGCATAATGATGGCATACAGAGGATGAACTTTCCAACATTCCAGCAGTATTTTCTCACACATGATCAATTGGAAGTAAAATGTATGAGGTTTAAAGTTTTAGACAAAATAATGTACATTTTTTAGGCTGTGAAACAACAAATATCTACTCCTTTCCCTTTAACGAAGTCACTAAAAGAGCTGGCAAGCCAAGATAGCAATAAAGTAAAGCTGCATGAATGAAGATTGTGGGATGAAATACTGAAAAACTTTCTCAATTTTACTCTTTATAAATAAGTTGGCCATTTTTTTTCTTTAAAGAATAGTAGCATTCCGCAGACTAGCATGTGTCAATTAAAGGTGCAGATAGAGTCGATTCTGCTTAATCACAATCCATACAGCTGCAACTTCCATTCAACTGCAGCATCTTTAATATAACAAAATGCTGTACTGCTATATAAATGTCACTGGATAATAGCAACTCCTTTTCAATGAAACTTTCTCAGTGCTCTTGAGGAGTTGCAGTTAAGCAAAGTTGACTGTTTCCTGTGGGTGCACATCAATTCTTTGTTGTAACCTTCCCTTAAGTCACACATTTGGAAAGCTGCCTATGGAACTGTGGCAGCAAATCTTGATAAGACTCTACAAGGGGTCTGATGTCTTCTTTTATTGTTACTGATAAACTTAAACTTCTTCTTGTTCTTCTTTTTTTTCAAACTGAGTACAGAGTAAAGTGGATCATAAAAAGGATGGTATGATAAGCAGGGGAGTGGCACAAGAAGATAGAAGGAAAGATGTCAATAAAAGAGAAGAACAATGGAGAAAATCACACCAGCATCTTCATGTCTAGCGGGCAATACCCTTAGTGGTAACAGATAAAAACATTACTAATGTCTTCTGACAAAAGAGCTCACATTTCTTTTTCTGCTCATATCATTTTATTTCTTTGCATATTCATCCTCTGTTTGTGAATCCTAATTCCGTATTCATCATCTGTATGTCAATACTCCAGTGTATGAACTTTCTTTTGTTCAACTGTCAAACATAAAAAAAATATTAGATTATTGAAACAAAGAGCCCTATTCAAACAAAATCTTTAAAGTTTTCTCAAGAACAGTTCTGACAAAGACAAGTCCTTCCATAGAGAGGTTAATTTCATGCCAACAGGGCAAGGGAAATAAAACAAAAAATACTGGTTCATTAAAAATATCTTTTACCTCATCCTCAGTTAGGTCCCCTTGCTTTTCTTTGATCTTTGTGGTTATTGTCTTGCTCAGTGCCACCATGTCTTTGGCCTGGAGGGAATGACATAACCAGTATGAGACATAGCAACGCAGACTAATAGTTTAACAATTGGTTTTAAAGGCACCTACACAGCTTCCCTGAATAATTTCTCAATTAGACACATACTGGATGTTCTAAGTGATACTCATAGTCAATCAGAAACAAGATCACACCAACAGTTTTTTTTTTACTACTGTTTAATAGAAAGGGCAATCTACGCGTATTTGCATCATCATTCATGTCTTCTGCCACCATTACCAGATCAGGAAAATACAACTGATTGTGGTTAACAGCAATTGTAGGTATTATGGGAAGAAAAGTTAAGATTAAATACCTAGTTGTATTCAGTAGTACTGTTTGTTTTCTAGTTTACATCTGTTTTAACACCTTAGTGACCAGCCCTACACCCTCATCCCCTGGGCTGTGGCCGACGACAATTTTTTTTATAGAAATAGCATCCTTTCCAGTTTTTTTTTACATTCTGTACACACTGCGTCCAAATCAAACTGTAAACACCATTCAAAAATGTCTACTTCCGAATGGGCAGGGAGTAGAATACCTGGATTAGATTAACGAAACCCTGGACCGGTTTGTAAATAGGGACAATCGAATGAGAGAATTCTCGTCGCTGGTCTTGGGATGCTAACATCAGCGGCGAGCATACTCGTTGCTGGTCACTAAGGTGTTAACCCTAGAACAAAATGTTTAATTAAAAAGTTGTCAAACTTTCTTCCTGCTGTATCCAAACTAATATATATATTAGTTGGCAGACGTAGATTCTGCTCTAAGGGAGGGTAGAAAGACAAACTAGTTTCAAAGAAGATGAACACTTGACCCCTAATCCTTCAATGGCCTTTATGATGAATAAGATTAGCCAATAAGCTGTGTTTTCCCTCTATATTTTCTGACATATTGGGTGTAAAAAATGCTCATGGTCATGTTCAACAGGTGACCGAGATATGGAGATTAATTGTACAGTAAATATGAACGGTTATCCTTCAAACCCTGTCGCCTCAGAAAGTGATACTGATATGAAGGGTTACATGACAAAACACATCATCCACCAATTTGAATTTTTAGCTTATTCTGCATGCTTCATCTAACAGTAGAACTATTTAGTATACACAAATATTTCCATCCCATGAAACGAATTTTGGTCTACATTATTTCAGAATTAATTTTCACCTTTCACACACAAAAAAAAAAGTTTTGTATCTGGTCTGTTATGTCAAACCCCCCAAAATGGTGTAAAATGCGTTTTGCCATGGAGCCTTTCATAATCATATACAGGTGGTTGCCAGACCAGGTTTGGCTGTATGGTTAAATAGCCTGTGACTAATTGAAGCTGTCTCCTTATAAGGTAAGGTAATCACATTTAACAATTCATATACCAGATATATATATATACTGTAACAGTATACTGAGCAACATGAATGTCTTACTTTCTCCATCAGATTCCGGAGATCTTGGAAGGCTTGTGAAATGTTCTTATTTGTTTCTTTATTTCTCTGCTGTATTGACCGCTCTATGCCGACAATCCCAGGTCTCTGTCTGGGCAGCTGTGAACAACAATGAGAATGACAATCTTTTGAATCACCTTTTGTTTTTCTTTGGTGACAGTCCATTATCTATTTCAAGCTTGACCTTAGTAAACAGCAGGTGAGCAAAGAGTACACATCCATTCAAAGAACTGCAATTTCTGGACATGAGTTGGGAATATGCATGATGACAGCAAATTCAAAGACAAAAACATGACACAGGTTTAACAAAAAAAAAATTGTGACCCGAAAAACATTCAGAGTAAAACTGACTAACTATTTATGAAAAGTTCTCCTTAAATTATCTACATAGACTAGATGGCATATTTAATCACTTTCACTTGTTGAAGGGAACAAGCTCTTCGTGTGCTTCATTTCCTGATTCAAAAGCAATTAACAGTTTTTCCACTAAATATTCCTACTGTGGTCTGATGAGGTAAATGAGCCACTGCACAAGAACTTTAATGTTCCTCTTTTATGATGATAAAAGCTGCAGTTTGTGTTTCACTGCACTAGCCTGCTGATGGCTTCAAATGCACCAGCATTCAGCTCGGGACACACTGAACACTGCCCTACACATGGTGGATTCCTAGGATTGAAAAGTGAACAGAGCATATAACAGTCCTACCAATCCGGAAGAACTTGAGGCAGCAGTAGAAGTAGAAGGTGTGGGTCCAGTCTGTACTTCCCATTTTTTCTTTTTAACTTCTTCCTTCAAACTGCGCAAAAACTGTGGGATAAAAAGAATGACGGATAAGAAATTAACAGCGGTCACAAGTTGCTGTGGAGCATAAAATATAGTCAAGCCTCATTACATTACTTCCTTTGTAATACCAATCCTGCCATTGACAACATTTCTTCTTCTGACCCAATAATATTACAGTTAATAATGGAAATAAAATCCCTTATTTTGCCTCTGCTACCTGCCAACATTGGCTTCATCCTAACTACTGTAAAACTGATGCTATTATACTGCCAATGGCCGGGTACACCAGGCAGTGAGCTCAAATTTTCTTTGTTGCTAGATAACAGCATGCTGAACATTGCTTAATAGACTTAGCTTAAACAAGATTTAAACATTAGTACTGTAGTTAAATTTGACATAAATTTGACGGTGAGCTCGTTTGTAAGGTTCCGCTATACAGCTTTTAACTGGCAGCTATTATATATAACATAGTGATCTAATTTTAACTACCATTTAAACATGCATCATTTCTGTTTTTAAGTATTATGCTGACATGTAGTCACTGCACCAGATTTGCCGGTTTAGGCTTACTCCTAGATTTTAAAGACAAATGGAATGCTCTGGCAGGACTAAACAAGAGTTTTTGAACAGCATCCCCCACATCAACCCTTAACTTAGACACCCCCTCCCCTATACTACTCCTTGTCACAAAATTTGTACTTAAAGATCTACTTGCACACCTTTTTTTATAGCCATGACTTTCCAGGGGAAATTACTTTAAGAGATTTCCAGGACAATTTGTCTACAAAATCAATTCCAGGAACTCCAGAAATTCTAGTAGAATGCAAAAGTATAAGACCTGTTTGAAAAAAGACTTAGCTGCATTTGGATTATTTTGTCAAAGGCTAGCAGTGATGAACCATACCTGTTGTTGACCCAGTTCTCTAAATGACAATCTGATATAGTCATGGGAACTGTGGGTAACTGGTCCTGGGGGTCTACCTGGGGTAGCTGCAGACAGGTGCACCACAATTTTGGCACTGAAATGGAAACATACCTGAAACACTGCTCTTTAACTTTTTCACAATATGTGTCTTAGACTCCTTACTAAGTACAAGGCAGTCAAGCACGAATACCTCCAACTCATGTGAATTGAAAGAACAGTTCCCTCCAATTAACCTTTCAGACCAGAATTAAATTTTCTATCCTAGTGCTCCATGATTTCCTCGAAATTCCTTACACTTGAACAGGATAAAGTGGTCATGAAGAATTTAATTTGTCCATGCTCTACTAAATCTGAAAAAGAAAACTGAAAATTTGTGAGTGTCACACCGCTGCTGTTTGTAGCGTGACTAAGCTACGTGTAGTGGCATTTTTCTTTGGAGTACATCATCATTCTGCAACACATGCAAGCACCCTATGTTTGTGTATTGCCACAGTTTGGCACTCATAAAAATGGCTAACAAACTAGTAATCACTTAAAAAAAGTACACATTTGTTTGAGCATAGATTTTGAATAATCAAACAACAGCAATTTCCTCATAATATCTCATCCAATGTTACAGTTGACAACCTCACATCCTCAAGTAACTGCCATACCTTTTTGTAAAACCTGAGGGCTGCTCATCTAGACCAGAAACATTTGCCAAGGGAAGACATATAACACAGTTCTGTAAAACAAAAAGAGGTAGATGGAAAGGGATTAAAGTATAGTACTCATCTATGGACAAAAAAATACATTTCTGTAGAATGGAGAAGAAACTAGCATTTAGCAACTTAAAGATTGTATGCCAAACTGAGTCTTCAAAGTCACATTATGATTTTCAAAATAAAAATTTAGTCCCCGAATTGGCATCATCGTAACTAGTTTATTCCCATAAATTCTCCGCCTTCCTACCAAGCAGTCAATGGAATGTCTGCATACAGCTTTGGTTATGTGTTGTTTTGCATTTGCAACCATTCTCTCCTCTGCCCTCTTGTTTTTTTCTACCCTGATCCTTTTTAATTAATCGTTGCCTTTTGGTGACTTCACCTCTTTCTTCCAACATTTCCCAAATCAGCTTCACAACAACTATAATGTCAAAGGTGAACGGGTGCCCATCTCTGCTCCTCTTACCAATTTTTCTGCTCTTTAATTTGCCATCATACCACATTGCAAGAGAAGATCCATACAATCTCCTCTAGTCTTGAGTGTTTCATACTCTTTGCCTATACAGCCTGAAGCCAGCCATCTATCTAGCAAAACGTGCTCATAGAGATCATGAGAATTATTGCACTTGCACTCCAATCAGCCCGTGTTTGACCTATATCAATGCTTGCATTGCTGTATCAGTATCCATTCGAATATAGGATTTTGTTATGGCTTGCACTATATTTTATTGTTAATGATAAGTTGGCAAACCTTCTTTCCAACTTTAAAGGATCTGACAACCAAAATTTCAGTTGCATAGACTTTGTTTTGCAAGTCCTATTTTCACTAACACTTAGTAATAGAATTTAAAATAGTCAATTACATACAGGTAAATTCTCAGTCCATCGAATTGGTTTCAACTTCACTGCAACATTTTTAACTTGATAAAGTAGTATACTGAGGTTTCTATGCAATGAGTAATGGATAATGCAACTTCTGTTAATCATATCTCTAAACTCCCAATAAGTTGAGAGTAAGTGAGTTGACTGTAATCAAATATCTGAAAAATTCATATTGAAGAGTGAAGCATAGGGAGATACCATACCCTGTTCCTCTGATCTCGCCATAAGATACGATGAGTTGTCAACATCAACAGGCCATTTGTAAATGCAGTCTAGGAAAGAGAAAAAAAAACATTCATAAAGATAAATTAGCTTATAATCTTGTCAATGGACAAATGTAAAACAAAAAAAATCAGTTTCTGTCAAAAACTATTACTCAGACACACTCCTCTTTTGTTTGAAAGCTGATACAGCGGAGCACATTTAAAACGACTTGCTTAATACGTAAACATGAAATATTGAGTAAGTACAGTATTTTTGTCCCGCTTTTTTTTTTCCTAAAGGTAAATATATGGGAGGTAAGTGTATGGGTACAGTGTATTTCTGTAGATAGGTACATTTTTGGTCAGTCCCGAGGTGTATGCAATATCCATGCTCCACTGTATTTTCTCACCATTATTTCAACTTGACTTTCAAATGTGCAAAGGAGCCATACACAATGCTGCATAACTTTGCTGGTCAAGTGGAAAGTATGGAAAACATTGACCTATAATAATAAAAAGCACTTGTGACATAGGTGGGTAGTACTCGATATGGACATGACAAAGTTTTTGGCAGTCAGTCTAATTTTCATCTATCCAGCTTCCTTTTTCAGTTTTGAATCTCACATGAGAGTAGGATCATGTGAATTGCAGCGATTGGATTCACAGGCTAGTTTGTTATGTTTTCATCATAATTTTTTTTTTGTTTATCTCAATTTTTGTGGAAATAAAGGTAAAAGAACACTTTTTTCAGTCATAAACACTCATACATGCTCTCCCTTTTCTTAAATTGAGGGTGTGTGTGTGGGTGGGGGAAAGGGGGGGGGG
>JAWQUT010000463.1:472918-483273 GCA_033807755.1 Ellobium chinense
ATTTTATGTCTGACCTGTTTTCCAATGTAAACGCAGCTGATTGCTGTTTCCGCACATGCGCATTAGGCCGGCTGGGGTGACCCCTGGGTAGACAAGGCACTTCCGCTCTATTCGCAACGAGCAGTCTAGCCATGTTAGATCTAGTATATGGGTCTCCCTGACACCACTGACAGTTTTTACATGATTTTCAGTGGACCATGCGTGTAACGAGCCATCGGTTCTAACGAGCACCAACGGTCGGTCGACCGACGACCTCGTTATATCCGAGTTTCACTGTACTAAAATGTCATAAAGAATTCTGAACCTGTCCTGAAAGTTTAGGCATATAATAATATCTAGAAATTAGTAGAAATAAAGTAGTTCTTTTTATTTCTTCTTTTTTATACATGCCTTAGTTTTCTTATAATTTTTTCGTATTTCTTTTTATTACAAAATCTAGATATCTTTGAAATTCAATTCACTCCACGCTTCAGCACCTGAGGAATATTTGATTGTGGATGTTCCCTATGGGCTTAGCAACCAAAGTGTTAATGTATTCATCTCTTTCAACTCTCAGTGCACCTATTCTTTTCCTTTAAATAATCATATTGCTGTTGGTATTGGCCTTTATGTTATTGTTGTTACTCGGGGATGTAAATATTCCAGTAAGTTCGATTACACATACACCTCAGTAAAAGCATACCTTCATGCCTGAAAACAAGTATGTGCTTATTATTGAGATGTACCTGTCAGTAAGGTCCATCTGAGCATAAATATGACACAATATTATTAATGAATCCGTGCATACACAATTTATACTTAATAGTGAACTACATGTATTTAGTTACACAGTATCAACTGTATTTTCATCACTGGCGATTTACATCCCTGATTATCAATGTATTCTGCTGCTAAATGGAAAAAGACCATACACGTCAGCTTGGGTCATCATTAATTTTTTGTAACTTTTTAAAGAGAGCATTGTATTCTCTGTTGTTTGATCTAAATTTTACTGTTGTAGCTTGTTAAAGTTTCTGAAATAGCCAACTGTATGCACCAGTGATTAAGTGAAAAAGAGAGATGTAATGCAGTAGGTTTTTACATCTCTTTTTAAAATAGTGATTTTGGCATATATGGTCTTTTTCCACAAAATAGCAGTGTAAGTACTGTAAGTGGTAGTGGTAGTAGTAGTACTCGTAGTAATATTACAGTAGTAATAGGTTAATCTTTCTGTTGCTCTTATTGATTTATTGTTATGTATGTTACAGTGGAAGTTGGTTAAACTCAAATCAGTTACTGCCAAAAATGGCCTTATCTAAAAGATTTCCACAGTCCCACTAAATGGTCCAGTTTTTGTTGTAACTCATTCTGTTTTATAAAAAAATGTAGTCGCGTAGGAACTTTAACCAAGAAATTTCATCATTACTTTAGACTTGAGGTTTTGCACACAATAGCAAAATCAGAAACTGTTTCTTTTTGAAGTCAATATCGTAAGAGATGTGGCAATCTTGTGCATCTTCTGGTTTGCGTGAACATATATACAAAGTTTAATTGTGGACTTTAGCTGTTTGTCTCCCTTGCACGCTTGCATGTGATAGCTATGAGGAAGAATATAAAAAATGCAGTGCATATGTTATTCTATAATAAAACAAGTCGCACTGATGCATTATAGCTTGCACAATCTAGTTTTGAATGGGCCATTTTAATCATACTGCACCTCTCCCTGACAGCACCATTGATATAATTTAACTCTGCATCTTGTAGAAAGAGTTAATTAAAAAGACACGATTCCTTCTTTTCTGTGAACTGCACCGATGCATGCTTACTCTGCTCCACATAATATATATTATGTTGTGGGCTGTTCTACTAAAAACTCACAATTTCCTGTTTATAACAAGTGCACCAGTGTATGCATATCATTTCTTTGCATCCAATAACAGGGATGGAACTGGCTAGGTTGAACTTAGTGTCAGGTTTTTTTAAGACCAATGAAGATTTTATTAATGAAGATTTGTTTTTAACTAAAATGCGGTATTTAAGAACTCATAAAAATGTTGTTTTTCACACATGACCAAGTTCCATGTCTGGTTTTATTGCACTGGGTATTAAAGCTGATCTATTCTTTTATTGCCGCATGACTATCACTGAATTAGTGAAATGGACACTCCATTTCATTCATAAGGCATATGCTGTCAATATCAAGAGATTTGTCTGGTCGCAGGAATTTTGATTTAACCAACTTCCATTGGAGTAGTAGTAGTAGTCCTAGAAGTATTAGTAATGGGTTATTTTATGTTGACTAACATAGTTGCTGCACAGTCTGAGTAATTTTGGGATATTTTTTATTTTGGGCCCTTGAAATGTGTTACTAGTAGTCTGGGACAGAGCTAGCCACTCAGTGATCAAAGATGTTATCTGAACTTTCATAAATATTTTAAGTAATCAAACAGAACTTGAGATACTAAATTTTGTATGAAATCCTCCAAAGATGTGATACTCTAGAATCACAGCTTAACGTTTTAGTATTCATTAAGGTGAAGCTAATTTAAACACAGCTAATGTAAACATGTTTGCATGCAAGAGATACACTAGAAAATAAGAGCATCTAAAAAACTGCATCATGCAGGCATGCTGGCCCTGATTATGAGGGCATAAAAAGTGTTCCATCTTCTTTTACTGGCTGAGGCTTGTCACTAGTGGTAATAATAAATCAACAAAATCTGCATGTGTTAATACTGTACTCACCGAACACACCTGCATGTTCTAACACTCACCTAATAAATCTGCATGTTCTAATACTCATCTGATAAACTTGCATGTGCCATAGTAATACTGGACTAATAAAGACTAATACTGAAATTAAAGACAGCTTTGTTTCCAATAGCCAGGCTAGGTGCGTAGGATATATCAGGTAAGTTCTATTTAATTATGGAGATGTGACAGAGTTTACTGCCCACCAGGACATTTAATGAGGTCTTCTCAGCTGCAAAAACAATGCACAGCGCTATATGATTCAATCATTCTACTGATGCTTACCAGGACTCTTTAGAGGTTCAATTAAAACAAAATTTAACTAGAATTACTTGGATTGTCTATACCTGTGTATTTGTCAGGAAGTAAATTGGGATTTTGATGATTATTTGGCGAGTCTGTTCAAGTAAGCCAGTGGACATTTGGCAAGCTCGACTGTACTTTTGCTCCATCCTCTATTACTTGGAGTGCAGGAACAGAAGAGTTTAGCCAAAGAGATTGATCACTCTTTTGACTCTTTGCCATTGTTTTTTTTCTTTTCAGCTGTATCAGTCAGGATGTTTATACTTACACACGGCTCCACCAATGTACAACTGCAAGAAGTGAGAGTCACAGCTTGTAGCTTTGTAGTCCTCAACGAGGAATAGTGTACATGTTTGATTGTTTTTGCTTCCATGTTTTTTTCTCTTTTCAGCTCTATCAAAGCGGAGTCGTATACTTTCACACTGCCCCACCCATGTACAACAGCAAGAAATGAGGGTCCAACTTTTCATAGGGAAATTGACTTTCGTTATCCTCTGCCATCTCATATGACTTCTATTTATTTTGTGTAAATTTGGTACAAAGTCAGTGTAATTGAGAGTCAAATGCTTGCACGCTGTGTTCTCTTTAGTAGGTCTACTTAAAGACTTGTTTCTCATCAGTCAGTTGAGGTGTTTGGAGATAATTTACTGAAGTGATAGCATAGTTGTTTTGCACATTTGGAGAAAGTAAAATGTGATGGTAGTGTTGTATCTCAGGACAGTATAGTTACATTGCCTTAAAACTTGATTAAGTACTGATTTGACTTTCCAGTTGACTGTGATTGACTCCCACATCAACATTCGACCATAATGTGAGGCCACTAGGTGGCAGCTGCATGATAAGATAATTCTGAAAGTAGAATTGTTGTAATGTACTTGGTAATATGCGGAATGAAGTTTATGTAGAATGTGTGTGTTAGAGGGTAATGATGGAGAATAAGTTCTGACTATGACTTTTGAGTTTGTTTTAATAGAAATTCCTAAGACTGTCTGTATTTTTGGAAATTAGTTTAGCTTTGAGAAATAGTGAAAAATTTGATCATTATCAGATTTGGAAATGCTGTCCACATCCCGAGTTCTCTTTTTTTTCCTTGCAATAATCCAGAGGCATTTAGGATGGCAGATATCAGTGTGAAGATTTAGAACATTCTCTTCAGGAAGGAATATTGTGTGGATGTTGAACACATTTGATGAATTAAATATTTTTAATGACATCTCGGGACTCCTTTTTCTGTAGCATGTTCATGTGGTGTTTCTTTTCCAGCTGTGTTATTGTATGAAAAATAACAGTAATAACAGGTCTTAAATTTTAGGTACAGGCTGTATTCATTTTGTTATGTCAGAGTTAATCAGAAAAAGAATACTATAAAATAGCATTTCCATTACAAGTGATTTTCACTTAATATCAGCACTATGGCAACATGAAGAAAGTTGCACTTAAGTGGAAGGTGTTATTACATGGTATCATTTTAATTAAATTTTTAATTTTTTTTTTCTTTAAATGTTGCTGCAGATCACAATGAGTCCACTGTACAAGGACAGGTTCTGTGCTGATAGTTTGGATGGAAGTTGCTTCCAAACTGTAAATTACAAAATGTGAACACAGTTCACTTCAGAAACGTACACAGATCAGAGCAATTTTACATCAGTTTCCTCCATGTTCTGTCACCGCAAGTCAGAATGAGTGGCTTTTCACCAAGTCAGAACTAAGCTACGAGGGCTGCAATTCCTAAAGTTGTAGAGCGAATTTAATGAAACTTACACAATAAACTTTCACATCATTTGTCTGTTTCTCTATGTAATCTCCATGCGGATCGACGCATTTCCTCCACCGCGACAGGAGGGCGAAAATACACCACACACCCCCCCAACCCCAAAAGTTGACGTCAAAACTTTTCAGCTGTTTCTCTATCTCTGAAATCAATTCGTCATCGTCAAACTTTTTCCCAGCCAAAAGAGGTCCAAACAGATGAAAATCTGATGGGGCCAGATCAAGGCTATGAGGAGGATGTGGTAAAACTTCCCACCCATACATTTGGAGCCAGTCTTTTGTGGTGTTTGCAGTATGGGGGGTGGCATTGTCATGTTGAAAAACGACATCCCTGCTTAGCCGCCCAGGTCTCTTTCACTGCACAGCCTCCCTCAGTTTGTTCAATGTTTTACAGTATCAGGCTGCATTTATTGTCTGACCAGGTTGCAAAAAATCAACCAACAGAACAACATTTGCGTCCCAGAATACAGTGGCCATCGGTTTTCTCGCTGAAGGTTGCACCTTGAACTTTTTTGCTGGCGGTGAAGATCGGCGTTTCCAAATCATCAAATCCTTCTTTGATTCTGGTGTATTGTGATGAACCCAGGTCTCATCACCAGTAATCATGTGGTCAAGAAAACATTCATGGTGGTCCTCAAACTCAAGGTCCCCACCAGGTCCCATCGGTGCTCCACTTTCAACATTAAAGCGTTGAAGGAGGTTCTGAGACTCTTGCTCACGCTGCACCTTATGATCTTTAGTCAGTTGTTTTGGGACCCATCGGGCTGAAACTTTTCTAAAATTAACTGCTTGATGATCCTATCATTGGCTGATTTAGAAATGCCAACTCTAAGGGAAAGTTCACGAACTTTGAGTTGTCTGTCCTCCCGAATCAGAGTCTCAACACGCTCGACATTTTCTTGTGAATGTGAAAAAGGTGACCATCCTGCACGTTGCTTATCCTACACATTTGATCGCCCTTGTTGAAACTCATTGCACCAGAAGATTACCTTCTTGAAGCTCATAACATCTTCTCCATACATGCTCACCAATTCTGAATGGATTTCAGATGGACGTTTTCCTTTTGCATTCAAAAATCTTATTACAGCCCAAATTTCTTCCCTTGACCACTCAGAAATGAGGGTAGCTATCTTTGTTTCCATGCAGAATGGCAGTGCATTCATCAATAGTGCTGAAACTTTCAGCACTGGTGCTCAATAAATATATCTTCAACTTCCCGTTTACAGATTTTAGATATGGCAAATGGTTCAAGAGTTATGGCCGTACTTACCTTATATCTGGGACAGGCCTCGTATGTTATGATGATGATTGGACCAACCAAATGCAGTTTGTAAGCAACAATAAGGTTGATGTACTGGATGAAGACAAAATGCGGGTGTGGAGAAATGCATTTCAACTTGTCATTATGAAAATCCATATTGTGAAACTGGCTTTTGCAAGACATTGTATTGTACCACTATTTCTTGTAGTTTTTTTGAATATCTGTTCAGTCATCATCATGAGCAGCAGCAACAGCATTTTCAACATGATCTTCAATATACAACAGCCCCTCTGCCATTCGACAATAATAAAGTACATAATATTTTTCACTCTGAAATAGCAACTGCCATGATACGGAGCATGATCATGACTAATGTTAATCTTATGATCCAACATTGAATGAAATAATTTAAAGGTTTAGAAAGGACATTTCAGTGGGGAAAAGGGGCAAATAGTAAATCAACATGAGAGATTTGTTAAGGACATTTATGGTCAATCTTAATTCATTACAAAAACAGATACTGTACATGAATGTTGTGATTTGATTCAAATTTGTGGAGATCTTTTGAACAACAGTGCAACTGTGTATAAATGGAAGAGATGATGTAAAGGAGATATGCTATTTCTTATTATCTCCATGTCATTGAGTTTGTTAACTTTAATCAGCAATGGCAAAATGGCTTTCAAATCATTTGTATTTTTTAAATATTATCTGAACAGGGCACTTAACTCCCTTGAACTTTCCTTCCTGAAGGAGCATGTTGGGTCTCCATCGATAGTCCTGGACATTTTTAAGTTCTCAGTGGTTCATTTTCGCCTTAGACTTCAGAATCCAGAGTTAAAAAGAGAGAAACTGAAATGCTTCGGGAAGAGTCGCCAGAAGCCAATGGAAAGGAAATGCAGCTGTACATCATAATGATACTCAACCTCGAGTTTTGTAGCTGTAAACCTAGAGTGCAAATCTGGAATGCTGCCTTTCAGACATACTTATGCGAAAGTTGATGGCTCACCATGTTGTAGAGAATGGGTAGAATTCAACTGAATATTTAGGGTGTCGGGAACAGTGGTTTAGCTATACTTTCTGCAACTCTTCGGCGATTATCTAAAACAAAAAAAAGTGACTTGATTTTATGACTTACAATAAGTCTTTTGTGTCACCCTGTACTCAGTATAAAGACAGAAGGAGATGAGAGATGGAGAGTGGAAAGAAGCTGGGTGAGTGTTCATCTGAGCCGGATGAGTGTTCATTTTTGTATTTATACCTTCTGGCTGCGGCAGAATTTCAAGCTTAAATAGCGACCACACATCTTACTTGTGCCTGGGGCACACAGACTAAACTCCGCTCCTGGTCCCACCCACAAAATATTAAAAGAAAAAAATAAACTACAAAAGCACTGATAGCTAGACGTCATGTACAGTATTTCCCAGATGCTGCAAAATGCCATCATCAGTAGAATACTTACACTCTCAAAACAGAGGTATGACTGCCTTAGGTATGCCGTAGAAAAACAAATGTGGTTCACATGGGAATATAGTCTATCATATAGAAATTAGTGCTTCTGTTGATTTTTTAAAAATCTGGGGCTTCTACTCAATGAAACAAAAAGACAGAGGGTTTAGAGCACAGAAAGCTCATCGGAATTACATACTATATCACCCTTGAATACCATGCCTGACCCACAACACAGCAGCTGCAGTAGTAAAATCATCCTCATCATTATCATTTATCAGCAGCACCAGCTGCAATACCACCAATAAAACAGCAACAAGATATTAAGTCAAAAGGAAAACTGCAAGAATGCGAATTTTATTGGATTATGGCACCAAGATGTAGACATAAGATACAGTATGTCAGTAAATACAGTAGAACTCTGGTAACACAACTTCCCTTCAAACCAAACTTTTGATGGTGTGTTATCAGAATTTGTATGTTATCCAGAGCACATTTTGTAACTAACACAAAACAGTTGAATTAGAATGTGTTAAGCAGCAGGACAAGCAATGGTTGTTTTAACAGAGTTAATTGTAATTGGTATCACAAAAAACATACCCCCCCCCCAAATTACATGCATTAAATTTTCCTTAGGAAAATTGCCAGACAACGGATGTCATGTAAAATGCCATCTAGGAAACAATAATGCATGACTTATGTCAACAAAACGTCAGAAGTACGGTACTCAAAAGCGTTGGGAATGCCTGAAGGACAGTGCATGCGTCAATGTGTTTTGCGCCTCAGTCAATGATGTCCAAACAGTAGGCTAGTAACACTGACACTGATATGAACGGTCAGCAATGGGGCAACTGCTTGGCACCAACACGCATCTCCCACCACGCCGACCAAGTGATCTGCATCGATTTATGCAGGACTGCAGTAGGCGCCCAGTTCCTCCGCTACTCCATCTGAAAACCAAAAGAAGCACCACACAGTATAGTGATATGTATTATCGAACCCATCTGTAACGGGCACGGTTGTAACAGAAACAAGTGGTAGGCGGATACACTGTATCAGAATATTTAAGTCTCGCGATGCTCAGCGTTCACTTTCTAAGTCTAAGTGTGGGATGTACATGTACTTTCACTTTTGGGTCCTAGGGGGGGTAGGCCTATATTTCATCTCCCATTTCGCTTCTTTTGGCATGTCCTGCTTCCAGTAATGAGGGCTCCGGGGGGGGGGGGGGGGGTTTNTGTGCCCACTTTACTTTATTGTGCCAGGCACTATTTAGTCCTGGGCTGGAACTGCCAGGTCAAGGGTGTGCTCAGGCGGAAGAGGAGGGGTTTGGCGGGCGTTGACCAGTGAAAAACGTAGGCTCTGTTTACAAATTAATAGCAACCAAGCTCAAAATTTCAATGGGCTTGCTAGGGTTGGGTAAGTCTTAAAATTTGGGCCACTTAATAAGCTTCAATCTGATATGGGTCTGGGTGAAAGCTAAAACTCTGGGTTCAGAGGGCAGCTCAAAATAATATAGTCTAGCCCATAGAGGAAAAAAGGGTCCAATCCCATTACACTTAATTACAGGTCTGTAACTTTATAACTCAAAATAACTGAGTTTGATTGAACCACTGCATGGGAATTTCTGGAGCGGTGTCCCTTGCCGCGCTGAACAACGAGACGAAGAAAGGAGTAGAAAGCATAAATAAACTTCAAAACAAATTGCCCTAGAGAGGGCGGTGCCCCTTTTGTGAAGATCGTATGAAAGTTTAGCAAAGTGTCGTCCAATAGAGCCAACTCCATTCTGCGTCTCCCCAAGAACTGCATTTTATTCGGCCTTACGGCCTGCGCCCAATCCCTACTACCGGAGTTCACTGGCACGTAGAGATAGTCACCCCGCCTCGTCTGCTCTCTCCCTACTTACCACCGATCTATTAAGTATCGAAAATATCAATTCTGAGTATCAAAATTCTTTCTATCGATTTCGATATCTTTTGATCTTATTAACACTGTTTCGATACTGTATTTTAGTACCGCCAGCTTTGAACTGAGAAGAGCTGAGGAGACCAGTAGCTAGTTTGTTTCTGAGGATCGGAACTGGATCGAAATTAATTTTGATACTTTCGGTACCGGTAACTAGCTTTACTTTGAGAAAACCAATAATTGTCGGTTGGCTTAATAAAAAATAGGCCTACTAAGGATTAGAATATGATCGAAATTGATTTCGATACTTTTGATATCGTTTCTGATTCTGAAGGACCTCTGGTGAAACTCCACGGCATTTATAAATTGAAATCTATGGATGAAATGTCTTGCAGATCATTATTGAGGATCAGATGGGATCAGAACTACCTTCGTTGCATTTTATATTAAGTAGGCCTAGGTCACTCCGCCAGATTAGATGAGGAAAAATATTTGTAAAAAATATTTCAAAAACAATTTGGCGAGGTCATGGGAGCTGAAAACTGAAATCGAAAGTATCGAAACTGCATCACACCCAGCAACTTGAATTTCGATAGTATGAATTTGAAGTGCACATACTGTATATTCATTAGTACTGTATTCTGTTACAGTATTTCATTATTCAAGTGGATCCCGATTGCACCGGAGCGTATTTTATATTGAGGTTTCTATCAAGGTTCTACTGTGCGTAATATTGAGGCATAGGGGCCTACTTAATACAGTATCGACGTCCATCAGAATAATGAAAGAATAGAATAATAATGACAACATGCATGTTAAATTCATAGGCTACTTAGTGACTGAGTACTTAATACATAATCGAGATTCTACCGTATCTCCTTATCGTTTCTTTTCTCTCTGTCCCTTTTTCTGCTGCTTTCTTTCCCCCCTTCCCCTTTCC
>JAWQUT010000463.1:484510-509209 GCA_033807755.1 Ellobium chinense
GGGGGGTAGCTTGATACCGGTATGAGACTACCCCCCTCCGGTAATCGGATACCGGTATCAGATTACCGGGGGGTAGCTTGATACCGGTATCAGATTACCGGGGGGTAATAATTGAGGGGGGTAATCTGATCACGGTACACCGGCACCGTTTGGCGTGTATGCTACAGCTAGGCCCATTTGCCGGCCGCATACCAAAATTGCTAGATCCAGAAGTTTAGTTGAAACTAGAAGTCTCTTACAAAGATACCAGTCATCACAGGAGGCTTTGTGCTATTGTTCAACCCATCTCCAGATAACCTTGCAACGTTTGGGGCTTTACCTTGATGCCCGACGAATCCCGTCATGCGTATGCATTGTGCCATACCCAGAGTACCTACACATTACCTGTGTATGCTGTTTCATTTTGTCTGTTGTGAGTGTATACTGTAGGCCCTCAAGGCATTAGATGACCTACATTTGGGATGAGCATAGTGCACTACTATAATAGTGTTGGCTTTAGGGCCAAGGTTAATGACCTTTACTGTACTACTAGAGACTAGATCTAGTAGGCCTGGCAGAACCGCTTTCAAAGCCCCAGTTTGGAAAGTTTAGGGCTAGTTCTAGTCTAGATGGATTTCTCTTTCCTGCTCTACCAGCTGATGACATGCTTAAAAATCTGAGACTGAGAGCAATTTAAGATATGAATGTGAGCATTTTACACTTGGGTACAATTACTGCTATTAATGCAGTTCAAGGTCTCTGGTGACATCAAAATTTTAGCAGGATAATATAAATGATTTAATTTTCCTAGTGGTCATGGTAAAGTGCTACAGTCTGTCCTCTGATGGTCTTGAATTTCAAGCTTAGCAACAATTATGTGATGAACAAGTTTCTTTTGTATAAATTTGTCTTACAAAATGAGGGCGTTCTTGTGTTATTATTGCCAGTATCTTACATATCTTATCAGTTTTTGGTTTCTTTTTGTAATTTTAAAGGAAGGGGGATTTTTTAAAAGTTAAAAGCAAGAATTCACCTAACAAAATAGCACTTAGATTACAGGAATATGAAAAGGATTTGGAAAGAGCTGTTGATAGTCAAGTACATTATTTTACCACAGTGAGTGACTCCCATTACCTCAGTTTAAAGCTGAAGAAAAGCTTTTTAGTGTGATTCGAAATCAGTAGCTATCTACAAGCCTAAAAGTATGACTAAACAGCTAAAAGGAGACATTCATTTAAATTTCGCGAGATTATTTTTCTGCACCGGTGTGAGTATAAAAAATCAGGGTCAGAATATGAATTTTTGATGCCTGGAATATGAAAATCCAGTTTTGGAGGCTGGCAGCTCTGACTCTAGATCTAGTCTCCATACACAGTTCAGGAACAATACGGCATGGTAATAACGGTACATTATTACTGAGCTCCACTGTACAAATACATTGAATTGCGAGATTAGTAAAATTACAATTTTATTTACTGCATACCACGGTTTTCCAGTCACAACACCTGTTTACTCGTAACTATATGCATTGCTTTGTCATGCACGCTTTCAAGCCTCACTGTCAGGATTTGAAATAACGGAAAATGGTGAAATTTTCTTCGCACGAATTTTACTCATAATGTTGAAAATTTTATTCAGTTTTCAAGCATGTTAAAGACAAATGACTTTGCGCAGATTTTTAATTTAAAAAAATGAAACATTTAGTAGACTAAAGTAGAACCTCAGTAAGCTTATAAAATGTACCTTGGTGAATAGCTATACTTAACATTGAGGTCCACCTGACTAACGAAATAATGTATAATAGTTATAAGACAGTGCATGTGAAATTCATGATTAATAAC
This sequence comes from Ellobium chinense, assembly GCA_033807755.1. NCBI lineage: Eukaryota > Metazoa > Mollusca > Gastropoda > Ellobiida > Ellobiidae > Ellobium > Ellobium chinense. Next base: position 486,331 of record JAWQUT010000463.1, read on the forward strand.
ACGATACACTTATTAAAAGAGTACTCAGTATCAAAGGTCCACTGTACTTGAATTTTTTGTTTATTCATTGGAACGAACGGCAGTTCATGAATAATTGAATACTAACCCCGAGCAGCGACTCCACGTCTCCCAGCAGTCGCCCCGGCCTGCCTCCACCTCAGGCATGTAGGAGAAAGCGAGGGCCAGCAGGAACACAGCCAGGATCAGTTTCGCCGTCTTTGCCATTACTGCCAGTAGCTATAATAAGGAACCAAAAAAAACAAAAAAAATACAGTATATATGAAATTCCAGATGTCTTGGAGGAAAAACAAAAAGTTTATTTCAAAGTTAGACCCTCAGCCAGACATGTTAAATCACACAAAGTAACACTATTCATGACAAACATGTAAAGAGAGAAAAAAAATACCAAAAAGGTAAAAGAAACCCCCAGGAGCTTGGTTTTTTTTTTCTTTTTGGGGGGGGGGGGGGGGGGGAGATCATGTGGGATCTTTCTTTTTGTTGGGGTCACGTGGAAACACACCAGGAAAGGAAGTCCCTAGCTCCTATCTGGTATTGATCTTGATCTCACCTAATGGCCATTTAAAAAAAAAAAAATCAAAGTCCAGTAAGACATTAAAAAAAACTGGAATGAAATGTTAGAAACAGTAACAACAAACAATTGCTTGTGACAAGTTTCATTTACCTAAGTGTTTTACTTTTATCACATTAAGAAAACATTAAGAACACACCTCCCCACCCCCCTCCATTACACAGGGAGCAATGTGTCAGACGTACGCGCATGCTGTTGTTGAGCATGGGTTTTTGATTTTCTAGCTTTTGTTTTTAACCTTTTTTCCTATTAGCTTATCCTCAGGCGATCCTATCAAAATGAATTACTATGATCAAGTCTTGATAGTACAAAAGCAAAGATTTTAAATTATTTCATATCAAAGAGTTTTATTAGCATCTATTGATAGATATGGCGCTATTCATTCTATTCCTCTTAATTCGTGATGTTTTAATAAGCTGATTAATCTCATGTTCCAATGATACGTGTGATCAAGATTGACACCCAGATTTTTTGCCCTGTCAGAAAAAGTAATTTCACATCTGGCAATCCAAAAGTCTGTCCTCTAAATTGAATTCAGTTTCGCCTTGGTGGAACAGGGCATGATTTCAGTTTATTATTTATGAATTTCTATGTCTTTGCTTTCATCTCGTTGTTGACAGAATCAAAGCAATCCGATAAATCTGCTACAACGGTGTCAACATGACTTGGACTAGCAGATTTGTAGATTTGTGTATCATCGGTGTACATAGATAGTTCATATGATGTTCGGTGATTACACTTGCAAGATGCTGAATATATAATTGTATAATGAATAACGCCACATATCACTTAAACCTCGACTTTAATTATGCCTCTATGCAAAGAACACGTATGACTTCTAGTGAAGTGAATTTATTTTGGAGACCAACCCGATCAGTGAATTAACAGTGATAAAGAATTCATACCTGATAACGAAGGAAACTCTTTATTGGGGTAGTTAATGCCGTCACTGTACTTCCCAAGTCAGTTTAAGTCAGATCTAGGCCATTTTTAATAAGGGTACTAAGTCTTATGTTGTTTGTGAGATCAAGGTCCATATTGACATACTGTATTACACAAAATTACAGTGGAATTTCGACAGTAAGTACTCATATATTGATTATACTTTGTTATTAAGTCAACAATTCACATTCACGGATTCTTATTATGTTACCATTTCTTTATTCAGATGGACCATGTATTGTTTACCTCATTATTGAGTATATTATATCTATACACGAAGCCATATTTTATATATCGACGTTCTACAGGTTATTGCGCCGACAATTTCCCGTCAAAACTGAAATGCAAAAAAACACTGATTTTTTTTCTTTGCTCTGTTATACAAAAGTTTACTCAGCGTTCTCTCAAATGTGGGAAAACCTATTTATGGCCATTTATGAAGAACAGTGACAAAATTACAGTACCACTGTCATTTTTTAATTTGTGTTCTGGAAATCCCTGGAATTTGGGTGGTCCTAGTGCTGGCAGGGTTCCCATGTCCATCCGAGGTTCAAAAAGACATCCTACATTTTATTATTATACACCAAAGACTGTTTAAAAAGAGTGTCATGCTGAAATCAATGACGTTTTCTTTATATTGCCAATCAAAATTTAAAAAGTGGGTAATTAGTCTGAGAAATAATTGAAGTCAATTGAAATTGAGCTCGCAGAGTTCTACCCTGTGGGTACTACTACTTACTTGAACGATCTGCTCAGTGCTCGAAACACAAATGCGGAAATGAAGACTTGCAGTATGAACATTGATTTCCCTGAGTGCAAGGCTGGAGTGCCAAGACTATTGAGAGCTGTGAAAACTCCAGCCTTGCTCACTCTCATTTTATAGCATGGTCCAAAGTAGATTATACTCACGCCACATCCTGCTCATCTTAAGCTCAAGGCCAGTCTCGCCCCAGAACATTCTGTATCTTTTTCGGTCACTTGAATATACAAAGATCAGCCGACTGTAGGAATGACATGTAGAGTAGTAGACATCATTATGTGGATGGTCAGGAGGGAAGAAGGAGGTCTAAGAACTGTTATGACAGCAAAGTGCTTGTGCTTGCCATTTCCTGCTCAGCTTTAGCTCAAGGTCAGCCTCTCGTCAAGACATCCTCTTTATTTTACGGTCACTTGAATACAACGACCAGCAGACCGGAGAAATATCATGTACATATATCATCAAGTGGACTGTGTAAGCAGTGAGAGCAGGCAAAGGTTAGTGTCAGTTCCAAGAAGGGGAGTGCGAGCTGGTGCTGGCCGGATGTTAAGCTCGCGTTGCGACTAAGTTAGGACCGCCTTCTAATCTTACTTTGCAGCCAAGGTCATAGCGAAAGTTGTTTTTTTTTTAATTTAGTAACCTAGCATGAACATCCAACCAGTGCTTTTCGGGGTTGGGTTGGTAGGGTGGGAGTGGAGAGAAGGGGGCAAGATAAAGACATAATTACAGTCAAAACCATTTATAACAAGCCCTGATATAACAGGGATCCGGCTATAACAGGGATTTTTCAAATCCCCATTTTTTCCCCTCTTTATCTTTAGTAAAATATATCGGCCATAACAGGGCCCCACGAAAGCCAAACTGGTTGTAACAGGGATACCGAGACACAGTCAAGTAATAAAAAAAGGTGGATTTTAGCTCTTGTGTACTTTTGCATGTAGGTCTAGCATTACTCATTATGCAGTGCAGTCCAGTGAACGAAAACACGATCACGCGAGCGAGGCTAGCGCGACTAATGCTAGCCTAGTGTGAAGGCAGTCGAAAGTAAACAATGTCTGGACCATGTCTATTTACTTTTACTGCAATGTACTGACGAAAAAGATGAGCTTGAATGCATGTAAGACATGATCTGTAATTGATATACACAGTCTAAGCAGCGTAGCACTGTTATGGGGCGTTTTTGCGCTATTCCAGCTGTGCACTGTTTCCGTATGGAGCCATCCATCTTGATCAATACAAAAGTGATGACAACTAGCATTCCTGGCCATGGCCAACCAGGAAATTTTAAAAGCCATATAGGCCAGTCGCCGGGGTTCATATGGCAGAAGACAATCAAAGGGATTGCATTACTGAACATGGCGCCGTTAAACTTCTTAGAAAGAATCTGTATTACAGTTTATCAAAACAGAAGTTCCTAGGCGCACTATTGGACCATGGCTGACTACTACAGGGCATACTAGATGCCACACTGGTCAACTACCATGGTCCCCTTTGCAGAAGACAAATAAAAGGGATGACCATACTTAACATGATGCACTGGCGTCCAGCATTGTTTACACTTTGCACGGAAGCTTCTAGATCAAAAGTGATGATAACAACAAACCGTGTTTGCTTATTTCCTTTGGATATCTGATTTAACAGGGATCTGATATAACAGGGATTTTGCTCTGGTCCCACAGTCCCTGTTATATCAGGTTTCCACTGTATCTAGAAATAACTGTAACATTTGCTCCATTGTTGCTTGCTGTGGCAGCAGATATGTCTTTCATCTATTAGAATATAAACACCAATTGAATGCTGACAAGCTGAAACCAAAATGTTTATGAAAAAAAAGAGAAAAACTAACCCCCCTTAAAAAGTTACATTGCTATCAATACAGTCATATCACGTTATAAAGAATACTGTGAAGAAAGTGCCATTGTAAAATAATTATAATATCACAATAAAGTTATCATGAAGCAGTGACGACAACTATCAAACACACTAAGGCGAGACACTTTCAATTCAGAAGAACAAACAAACAATCAAACAAATAAGGTATTAAGATCTCCTTTATATCATCAGTTTTATATTATTTTTATTTCTTGTTAATATGTAAGAAGCTTAGCGATCTTGTAATTCCTGTTAAATAAAATAATTAAGGCTCTATTCGTCGTGAGCTCTGCATGTTCAGATGTTTCTAATACCATCAAATGTATACCATCTTTTCGTTGCCATAATAAAAACAAAGGAAAAACTCCGGAATTCATGCACCGAAAGATGTTGCGCAAGCAGAAAGGATAAAAAACAACAGTTAGCATGTCGAATAGTCAGTCGTTTCTCTCAGATTATTGGCAACTTTTTGTTTGTAGTTTACAAGTTTCTTTCTTGACACTTCCTTTGCATGCAATACATTTTGCAAAATTTGAATGCTGAATCTGTAATAGGTTTTCAGCTTATCTAGGATAAAAAAAAAACAACACCCCAAAACAACCCCTAGCTAGAGTTGACAAAATCGTATTGTAAATGCTAGTTAATGGTATGTTGTTTAAACATTTTAAAGGCAGACTTTTGCCCAGGACATTCCACAGCGCTGGGTAAGATATTACACGCATTGGGTTACTCATTGACAAGCCTGAGAGATTTAAATGACATTATCAACATCAAAATATTTTTAAAAAAATCTTACCTTTAAGTGGAGCAAGTCCATACGACCTCATGTTGTTTCCTCCACACTCTGAGTTTCTGAAGCTGCAGGTGTGTTGCATGTCTTCCCAAACAGTCCTTATGAAACATCAGGGCAACCTGTAATAATGGTGTGGGTACAAAGTACTGTGTGACAGTGAAAAAAAAAATGCAAAAGGCATGCTAAACATTCACAAAAACCCATTTCCAGCACTGAGAATATTATTAAAAGTCCATTTCAGATATTTTCCATTTTCCAATGTTACAGTGAGGCTAATTTACTCATTTGATGATCTGTAGTCCCTAAGAGAAGGTAAAATTATAAGCCCATATTATTTGAACAAGTGTACAAGGAAAATGGGGTGAAAGAGAATCCAGATAGTTTATGAGGTACTGAGATGCGGTAAGTGTGTGTATGTGGTTATTTTTTTTGGGGGGGGGGGAGATGGGGAGGAGAAGTAGTTCACAACACAACACACTGATTGTGCTGTTTTTAGGTTGCTCAAGATATATTCTTCACTGGATAAATAGGTAGTGGTCAGTGTGAAAAGAAGTGAGGGAAGAGAAGCAAATTCCATTACAGATTAAGCAATGTAAGCATTTCATCATCGCTGGAGAATGGAAGATGTGTTGATACAAAACTTGGTAGCCATTGCTGAGAGTGTTAGAATTTGTTCAGTGGAGTTCAGTAAATAGACGTTTTGCATTGGGATTTGGGAGAAAGCTCTGGTAGGCAGGGGGCAAGGGAGGGGGACAAGGATGAATGAATGAACCAGTAGAGGTGCACAGCAGTCATGTGGAGAGAAATGGGGACTCAAAGACTGTTACACACTGTTAAATGATGGCTTTTTATAGGAAGGGGGAAGAGGAATGGGGACTTTAGAAGGGTTGATGGAGGGAAGTGATGAAGAGATGTGAACAGATGTCCCCGAGCTAAACTCAACAGTCAAATAATTCTAGATCTTTGACCAATGATTTCAACAGATCAGGATGAATTTAATAAAATTAGATCTAGGGTTGTTAAGGCTTATACTATCTGATAATCTTCTATGCAAACTTGGGAAAGATTTCCATATGTGGTAACTCCTACAAGTACGGTCAGTACCTTAATTCTGAACAACCTACTAATACAATCCTAACCCTAACCCTACCCTTAACCTGTTAACGTTAAGGCCTAACACTAATGCCCATCGAAACAGGAGCATCAGTCGAAGCGAGCGTAACTTCTTATCGCCAGTTACCACATATGCAAATCCTCCCCAAACTCGTTTTTTCACCTACCCAAAAAACCATAACTGGAAGATTTTTACACGGTTTTGTCATTGTCAAACTCCGATCAAGACCTTACAATAATGCTTGGCTTGTTAGACCAGTAATGTTGAGAGTACAGGTCTATGGTAGGAAACAGCAGTTTTCTTCTTGAGGTTGCTGGAGCCAAATTGTAAAAGCCTTTTTGAGCCATTTAATAAAAATTTCTCCTCGAACCACAGGAACGTTCCGAGATGGCCAAGACTAGTCTAGTCTGCCGGTCTGGTTCCACCATTGTGGTCAAATTAATTATATACTGGGGGTCCTTCGTTTAGATTTTTCACAAATTTAAATAACATGACAAGGAGTTAAAAATTTGGCCTTCTTTTGCAGATCACAGGCCCGCACAAATGAAATCCGCTGAAGTCATTTGGAAACACTGCCTGAAGTAATTATTTTTTTAACAAATTCAAAACTGAATTTCACCACTTTTGCTGTGTGGTTTAATATTATATGATTATTTCTACACTATATGATTATTTTTTATACTCTGCTACTATCACAGAGTTCTACTATTGACTAGAGGGCTTACTGGGCCGTATGCCGCGTGCCGTGTAGAGCATCGCTGATTCCAGGATTTGGGGGCAAACCGGCTCGCTGGAAAGCCTTTGTTTACGTGCTTTCGGCCATTGTCTTCAGTTCCTCGCATTAATGCATTGTTTCAATTTGAGATGTTTATTGTTTTTTGTTTTGAGCTTCTGTCCCCTCCAAATGAACAAAGTTCCATGGCATAATTCTAGCCCTTCCTTTTCATTTCATATTTTCTCAAGTCCACCTATTTAAGCTGTATTGGTTTCTTTTATTAAGAAGATGTTAAAAATTAAAATGAATAATTAAATATATAATCATATTATATAAATCAATAGAGTGTATTATTGTCTCTTTAGCTCCATTAATTTGCAACATTTTCACAACACGTGGCTCAATTGCTCCTCTTGATTTCAAAATCTTATTCTTTTCTTCAGACCCGGAATTATTGTTATATAACTATGGATGTGAATAATAAAAAGTATGAATCTTATTTTTTTTCCACTGGTGAAAATTTTGTCTAGCGCTCTTATTCATCATCTGTCAACTGTTAAACAGGCTTTGCCTTCGAAGAAATAGTATGATAATTGTATGGTAGCATTTTTATAGTTCATTAATCTGCTGATTTACTAGTTTAGATTAATAGTATCGGGCTCAGTCCAGGCTCTAGCTACTCTTTACAAGGACAGGCCAAGATCAGATGTAGTGCCAGAAATTAATGAATGATCAATTGATCTAATGGTCATGTGTTTCTTAATTTTATCATCATTGTCTATCTGTAATGTCACTGAGTAACTGATGAAACTGCCACCATAATCCAGTTCTTAGGCATGTGATGAGTTATAAGGTAGCGATGACCTGGACCTGAGTCATCTAAAGGTAAGACTCCTTAATAAATAGCTAAAGAGGCTTTTTTTTTTTTTTGTATGCGTAACGTTTATTTTGCTCTCTTCCCTCTTTCTATGTTACATTTATTTATCTATTTTATTTATCAGTTTTTATCAATTCATTTAATTAATTTATTTATTCATTAAATTTCATCTAATTATTTATTTTGACCCCCTCCTACCTTTGTTTTCTTATCACATACACAGTCCTCCCATTACGATTACCCCCGTTAATACACCAACGGTCCATTGTGTCTTAACAATAGAAACGCGAGTGAGAGAAACGGACTGCCCCCAAATGTTGGCCATTACGGCTGCTCTATGTGGCACGCTGAGCCAGCCTCGCATAAGAGAAAGTAAGCCCTTTAGTCAGTAGTAGAACTCTGTGGCTACTATCGACTCTGATAGTCCAGTTTTAGTTTTTTTTTTGTTGACCATAGGCTCCTGCAACCTTAAAGGAAGACACGCACATCAAAAATAATTTTCCGTTTTCCGATACTTTTTTTCTCTGAAAATCATCTATGGTGCCCACCGAGTTAATTTTGCGAAAAAAGAGCATCGTTCTGTTACCGTGCGCGTATGTAATATGACGCAATTAGGAAAGCTTGAGTTACCGGGTTAGGCCCTTGCGTCCAGAAATATTCCCCTTTCCCCGATCAGCAGCGGCCTGTGGCAAAAACGATGACGTCACTTAAGTTCCAGCGGCTACAGACACCTCTATCTGACAATATATTAATCAGCTTTTAATCAAGGTTCTGGACTTCTAAATTCAAACGTAAAGTTTGATAGTGTAAGCCAGATAAAGTATTTTGCAATTTTATTGCCTCAGCATGATTTTGTTTGACATAAATATGTACTGTTCACAGAGGATTTAAAACATTCTTACCAATATGCTGAAACCCGTCCGCACTGGCTAGACAGCTTGGCCATGTGGCTAGAACGTACTTGATGTAAGCTTATGGCCGCCACGCGCGCAGTGGGTGTAACAATTCGGACTTTGGATAAAGTAACCCTCTGGGTTATATGGGGCCGGCAAAGGCGTTATATCATTATGACATACGCTTGAAAGGCTGCTTTATTGGAATAATAGGGTATCGTATAATTTAATAACGTCTGTACGACAATGCAACTTTCCTTTAATGGCCCAGAAGTGAAATACGCTCGATACTGTTCGAACATTTTACAAAACATTTAGGATTAGTCAGATTGTATTAACTGTACTTCGAGGAGTGCCTGCGCAAAGACCGTATCGTTATATGAATTATATAAAGGAGATAAGGCCTTTACGCTGGCATCCCTCGACTTTCACTAGTAGATCCTACTACTTAGGGGTTATATTTCTTCTCCCCTTTCCCTCTTTTGGCATGCCCTGCTTCCAGTGATAAGGGCTCCAGGGGGCAAATTTTGATTTAATGGGAAACTGTGTCCATTTTACTTTATTTCGCCAGGCACTATTTAGCCCTGGGCTGGAACTGTCAGGTCAAGGGGGTGCTCAGGAAGAAAAGGAGGGGTTTGGTGTTGACCAGTGAAAAAGGTAAGCTCTATAAAACAAATAGCAACCAAGCTCAAAATTAAAATGGGCTTCCTAGGCTTGGGTCAGTCTTAAAATTTGAGCCACATAATGAGCTTAAATCTGGCATGGGTCTGGGTGAAAGCTAAAACTTTGGGTTCAGAGGGCAGCTCAAAATGCTAATATATCCCATAGAGGGAAAAAAGTTCCAATCCCATTACTGGTCTGTAACCTGTACCACTTCAGTCCAAATGTGATGACTGAACAAACCAGTCTGCCCTCCCCTTTCGTTTGCCCGCACCACTTCTCACCCCCAGGTTCTTCCTCGTCTTTGCCTGTCTGTAGAACCAAAGAGGGCGAAAGAATAAGAAAGAAAGGGTGGAAAAGGAAGATATGGAACGGAGGGGTTGCTGATTTGAAGTACTGTAATTCTACTGGGCATTCTGCGCTACCAACTGGCGAGTCATTATACATGTATACAGCACCTTAGTTACAGCACCGTTGATTTCTAGATTTACTAAACTCAGATCTGAGCGTTTGTGCATAGTCCAATTATTTATTTTTGTATGCCTGAGGAAACATTTTTCCCTCCCCTCCTCCACAACTTGTTGTAGAAAATATGCATAGAAAGTCTCGCCCCTTCCCCCGCTGCTTTCCCGTCTGAACACTTTTTCACTGGTCTAGTTTCTTGGAAATTCAACTTTCCTGCTGTGATGGAAAGCCACAACAGATCCCGGACGCTAACCATTAAAATTAAAAAAACAACAACAAAACGAAGAAACAGGATGTGACCTCTGTAAACAGTTTTAAAACATATGAAGTTTTTTTAGTGGAAGAACAACAGCGACGTAGACGTTAGAGAGTGGAGGGGGTGGGGGGGGACTTTGTCCCTCTCATCCTGTGTTCCCCCCCCCCNTTTTTTTTTCTCCAAATGAATTAGCCCAATTTGCCTTTAGTCGGGTAGCGTATGACTAAAACAACGCATGGGGGAGTGTGGGAATTNGGGGGGGGGGGGGTAGGATGGGAGATAAGAGCCGCTTACCGACACAGTGCAGGATGTTAGTACCAAAACAGCACATTGTTATCGTGCAGTCGAGTGGAAAATCTGCTCACAAGACAATGTAAAATGTTTAGAAGTCACTGTATTGTAAAATGCTTAGAAGACATGTAAAATGCTTACAAGACAATGTAAAATGCTTACAAGACAATGTAAAATATTTACAGGACAGACGTAAAATGCTTACACGACAATGTAAAAAGCTTACGACATTGTAAAATGCTTACAAGACAATGCAAAGTGTACAAGTACTTGAGAACATGTGTAAATTCAGTAGACATAGTGCTATAAATGTTCAGGTGCTGTGAGGTTGCCTATGTACCACAATAACTTAGATGTATCCCAGTAAACTTGTTAAACGTTATAATTAATGTTATTATTCTTCTTGATATTCTTATTTCTCCTATTCATGTTATTGAGTAACAGTTCAACAATTCTTGGGCAGATGCATCAGGGACAGAGACATGCTCTGGCGAAATGATGATGCACTAGAACAGAATGCAAGGGAGGGGGGAAGAGTTAATGGTCTACAGAATGATCAAAGACCCATAAATATCTCTAAAAATGTGGATCAGTTTGCCTTGAAATTGCAATGCCTGCCTATTTCATGGTTTTTCAGTTTTAAATCCTCATAATCCCAAAGAAAGACCTATAATTCCAAAATTACCAAAGGTTCTTAGGGATAATAATAATGTATATCTGAGTACACCACAGCATTCATTCTGACATATTTGACTAATGTAGTTAAAGATACTTTGGTCGTGCTCTTGTGACCCCATAGTGGTCGGTCCATACACTGTCCTAGCCAAGTCTAACTAGTCTTTGAAGTTCTGAACCAAAATCACAGCTGATCCTTTCCATTTTGTCGGCCAGTGGCCGTATGCATAACCCATAATATGTTAGTTAACGGATTGCGTTAACAGCAGTAAACACTACTAATGTTTTGGGAGTTTCCCGTGGTTACCGCATTGCGTTAACTACCGTAAGGAGTATGCATACGGTCACAGGATACTTAACTATTTTACTGAGTTTTAATTCTCTGAGTATTAGCCGAGAAGAATGGGGGAGGAGGGTGGGGTGGGACTTAGAAGAGAAAAACATAAACGTTCTCATTGTTTGTGTGTGGGTACGAAGCAAGAGAAGGGGGAGTTGATAAGATGTAGGGAGTACTGGTATGCAATAGCGGATTCAGCCGTTGAATCGGGTGGGGAGGGTGTGTGTGTTGTGNNNNAGCATGGAGGAAGAAGGAGAAAGAAGGAGGACGAGGACAATAAAGAGGGAAATCCCTGCTCCAAAGCTCTTCAGGTTTTGTGCTAATATCTAACGCTCACAAGTGCTCTGTAAAGGCCATGTTTCTTCTTGATAGGTCAAGCCTCACTGCAAGGAGGATGAACATGTAACGACGTGTTGTTAAGTGTTTTAGTAAGTCATTAATAGAAACATTTTAAATTTTATTTGGTATGCAGTGACCTTTTGAGAAATTAACCGGAACGTATTCGGCATGCACTGACCCCCATCCCACCCCTTCCCTCGAGAAAGAACTGCAATACGTCGTAGCTCATTGTCTATCTGTCTATCTGTCTGTCTGTCTGTCTGCCTGTGTGTGTGTGTAGGTGTGTGTGTGTGTGTGTGTGCGTGTGTGTGTGTGTGTGTGTGTGTGTGTGTGTGTGTGTGTGTTTCTCACGTATTCCCTCTCTCTCGCTCTCTCTCTTTCTTTCTCTCTCTCTCTCTCTCACACACACATATATTATGAAAAATTTAAAACATGAAATTTAGAGGAAAAAAGTCTGTAACCCACTTCCCTTTCAACGACCCTGGCGACAGAGTGCTGTTTCTTCAACACAGATTTATTATGATTACGAGTTACCCCTTGCAGATTAAATAGACCTCATTGACTCATCATTATCATCGTCATCATCATCATCGTCATCATCATCATCATCAACAGCAGCAGCAGCAGCAGCAGCAGCAGCAGCAGCAGCAGCAGCAGCAGCAGCAGCAGCAGCAGCAGCAGCAATATCAACGATAAAACAGCAACAAGATATTAAATCAAAAGGAAAACTGTAAGAATGCGAATTTTATTGGATTATGGAACACCAAGAAGTAGGCATACGATAAGTTAGTAAATACAGTAACACAACTTCCCTTCAAACCAAACTTTTGATGGTGTGTTATCAGAATTTGTGTGTTATCCAGTGCAGATTTTGTAACTAACACAAAGCAGTTGAATTAGAATGTGTTAAGTAGCAGGATAAGCAGTGGTTGTTTTAACAGAGTTAACTGTAATTGCTATAATAAAACATAAACCCCCCCAAAAATTACTTGAAATAAATTTTCCATAGGAAAATTGCCAGACAAAGGATGTCATGTAAAATGCCACCCAGAAAACAGAAATACATGGCTTGTGTCAAGAAAACGTCAAAAGTAGAAAAAATGTTGGGAATGCCTGAAGGACAGGGCATACATCAATGTGTTTGCGCCTCAGTCGATGATGCCCAACCAGTAGACTAGTAACACTGACACTGATATGAACGGTCAGCAATGGGGCAACTGCTTGGCACCAACACGCATCTCCCACCACTCCGACCAAGTGATCTGCATCGATCCATGCAGGACTGCCACAGGCGCCCAGTTCCCCAGCTACTCCACCTGAAAACCAAAAGAAGGAACACACATAATACAGTATAGTGATATTGTCGAACCCATCTATAACGGGCACGGTTGTAACGAGGAACAAGTGGTAGGCCGATACCAGAAAATTAAAGTCACGCGATACGCAACGTTCACTTTTTAAGTGTGGGATGGCAAAACTCAAAATAACCCACTGAGATGGCGGGAAATAACTCAAAATAACTGAATTTGATTGGACCATTGCATGGGAATTTCTGGAGTAGTGTCCCTTGCCATGCTGAACAACAAGATGGAGAAAGGAGTAGAAATCATCTGTTCATGGAGAAAATTGTGTTTCAAACCCCCAAAATTTGCACCAAGAATTGCAAAATTTGCATGCACAAGGTGTTAAAAATTGCGCGAAAATATGCAAAAATGTGGCAAAGATAGCGTCATAATTTCATTACATTTACCACCATATCGCACTGTTTACTTCTGAAATATTGCAAAAATGTAGAAATGAAGCACAATTTCTGTAAATCTGTTCACGCAGTTTTGCGACACTGGCAGAAAAAGTACATTATTTGGCCAAAATCAGCAAAATTTGCACCAAATTTGCAGAAAATGCCTAAATTTGCAGAAATTTGCAAAATTGCAACTAGGCCTTAAAAAATGCGGAAATTTGCCATAATTTGCGACCGCACTTGTCTGGGGAGACAGAAGCATATAAACTTCAATAGCGATTGCCCCAGAGAGGGCGGTGCCCTTTTTGTGAAGATCGTTTGAATGTTTAGCAAACTGTTGTCAAGAAAGCCAACTCCTTTCTACGTCTCCCCAAGAACTGCACTTTATTCAGTATCAGTTCTGAGTATCAAAATTATTTCTATCAATTCTATATCGAGCCTGATAATTTCGATACCTTTTGATCCTATTAATACCGTTTCGATATCTTTCAGTACCGCCAGCTTTGAACTGAGAAGACGGTAGCTCATTTGGTATTGAGAATCGAAATTAATTTGCACACTTTCGATATCTTTTGATACCGCTAGGCTTCGTGCTGAGGAGACAAGTAGCTAATTTGGTTCTGAGGATCGGAATTGGATCGATAATTTTGATACTTTTGATACCGGTAACTAGCCTTACATTGAGAAAACGCCAATTGGCATAATATTAAGGTTTGGAATATGATCGAAACTGATTTCAATACTTTCGATATCGTTTCTGAAGGACCTCTGTCTCTGCAGGCTCTTTGGTGAAACTGCACGGCGTTTATAATTTGAAATCTATGGATGAAATGTCTTGCAGATCATTATTGAGGATCAGATGGGATCACAATTACCTTCGTTGCATTTTATACTAAGTAGGCCTAGGTCATTGCGCCAGATTAGATGAGGAAAAATATTTGTAAAAAATATTTCAGAGACAATTTGGCGAGGTCATGGGTGCTGAAATTGAAAGTATCGAAATTGCATCACACCCAGCAACTTGAATTTCGATAGTATGAAGCTGAAGTGCACATATTCATTATTATTCTGTTATTTCATTATTCAAGTGGATCCCGAGTGCACAGAGGCGTACTTTATATCGAGGTTTCTATCAAGGTTTTACTGTACGTAATATTGAGGTATACTTGATATCGACGTCCATCAGAATAATGAAGCAATAGGATAATAATGACAACATGCACATTACATTCATAGACTACTTGGTGACTGAGTGTTTAATAGTAATACAGAGATTCCACCGTATCTCCTTATCTTTTCTTTTCTCTCTGTTCCTTTTTCTCCTGCTTTCTCCCCCCCCCCCCCCCCCCCCCCCCCCCCCCAGNCCATTTCCCACCCCTTTACCCCTCCTTGAGCTGTGAAAGTTACGGCCATGTAATAACGGGGCTTGAAGAATGAAAATTCTACCATTGTGGCATAATTGCCGTACAGGCATTTGCATGAATAGGATGATCTAATAATCGATGAGTTGCTGAAAATAAGGGTCAGTGTTTACAGGCTGCCTACATGGAGCTACCATATGATGGACAACCAACCAACCAACCACCCAACCACCCAACCAACCAACCAACCAACCAACCAACCAACCAACCAACCTACCTACCTACCTACCTACCTATCTATCTATCTATCTATCTATCTATCTATCTATCTATCTATCTATCTATCTATACACAGTGACTTGTGTGAGCAGAATATTTACAAAAAGAGGAGCGGTATTAATGATGTAGTCTAGATGAAATTTAGTCGTTTCCTTCGCACGATAACGCCGCAAATTTGCAGGTGCTTTGACTAGTATAGATATATATAGATATATATCCGTTGTCACCGAGTTCCATTTAAATGTAATGTACAAGTATGTAGAGGTATTTAGTCATGCGAGATTAGTAAAATTACAATTTTATTTACTTCGTAGCTCGCTTTTCCAGTCACAACACCTGTTTACCCGTAACTATACGAGGGGTGTTCAATATGTCCGTAGCATGACCTTGAAGCAGTTGTCGTAGATTGAAGAAATTTTGTGGGTAGCTAGATAATTCATTTGAAATACGACATGCAAAATTTTGGGTAAATCCGATTTTATCTTCGCACCGTTCAGCGCCTCAAATGAAACCATGCACAGGAAACTATTACTTGTTGTCTGCTAAGCGTCTGCTATGGAGGCCGTTGAGTATCGCTCTGTGATCAAGTTCCTTTNCCGCACAGGCATTTGCATGAATAGGATGATCTTATAATCGATGTTGCTGAAATCGTACGGGTCAGTGTTTACAGGCTGCCTACTAGTGCCTACATGGAGCTACCATATGATGTCTGTCTGTCTGTCTGTCTGTCTGTCTGTCTGTCTGTCTGTCTGTCTGTCTGTCTGTCCGTCCGTCCGTCCGTCTGTCTGTCTGTCTGTACACAGTGACGTGTGTGAGCACAATATTTACAAAAAGAGGAGCGGTATTAATGATGTAGATGAAATTTAGTCGTTTCCTTCGCACGATAACGCCGCAAATTTGCGGGTGCTTTGACTCAGTATATATCCGTTGTCACCGAGTTCCATTTAACATGTAATGTACAAGTATGTATAGGTATTTAGTCTTGCGAGATTAGTAAATTTACAATTCTATTTACTTCATACCTAGGTTTTCCAGTCACAACACCTGTTAACCCGTAACCATATTCATTGCTTTGTCATGAACGCTTTCAAGCCTCACTGTCAGGCCATGACAAATACCGGATTGAAATAACGGATTTGTTTGTCCCGGGAAAAGGTGAAATTTTCTTTGAACGAATTTTACTCACAACGTTGAAAATTTTATTCAGTTTTCATGCACTTTAAAGACAAATGACTTTGCATAGGTTTTTTGGTTTTTTTTTTGTAATGAGACACCTTGTAGACTAAAGTAGAACCTCGATATAAACTGTGCCTTGGTGAATGGATAAAAAGTATAGGTCTACTTATTATTGAGGTATTTTTAATACTGAGATCCACCTGACTAATGAAATAATGTAGAACAGTTATACGTCCGTGCATGTGAAATTCATGATTTATTAAACGATACACTTATTAAAAGAGTACTCTGTATCGAAGTTCCACTGTACTTGAATTTTTTTTTTTTATTATTCATTGGAATGAACGGCAGTTCATGAATAATTGAATACTAACCCCGAGCATCGACTCCACGTCTCCCAGCAGTCGCCCCAGCCTGCCTCCACCTCAGGCATGTAGGAGAAAGCGAGGGCTAGCAGGAACACAGCCAGGATCAGTTTCGCCGTCTTTGCCATTGCTGCCAGTAGCTATAAGGAACAATAACAACAACAAAAAAGTATACAGTAGGCCCTATATGAAATTGCAGATGTCTTGGAGGAAAAACAAGTTCCATATTTCAAGCTTATTTCAAAGTTAGGCCCTCAGCCAGACAAGTTAAATCACACAAAGTAACAATATTCAAAACAAACATGTAAAGAGAGGAGAAAAAAAATGTCACGAAGGTAAAGAAACTCCCAGGATCTTGGGTTTTTTTTTTTTTTTTGAGATCATGTGGGATCTTTCTTTTTGTTGGGGTCACGTGGAAAACACATCAGGAAAGGAAGTCCCCAGCTCCTATCTGGTATTGATCTCACCGAGTAGCCATTTAAAACAAACAAACAAAAAAATTCAAAGTCCAGCAAGAGATAAAAAGAAACTGAAATGAAATGTTAGAAACAGTAACAACAAACAATTGCTTGTGNAATCACACAAAGTAACAATATTCAAAACAAACATGTAAAGAGAGGAGAAAAAAAATGTCACGAAGGTAAAGAAACTCCCAGGATCTTGGGTTTTTTTTTTTTTTTGAGATCATGTGGGCTCTTTCTTTATGTTGGGGTCACGTGGAAAACACACAAGGAAAGGAAGTCCCCAGCTCCTATCTGGTATTGATCTCACCGAGTGGCCATTTAAAAAAAAAAAAAATTCAAAGTCCAGCAAGAGATAAAAAGAAACTGGAATGAAATGTTAGAAACAGTAACAACAAACAATTGCTTGTGACAAGTTTCATTTACCTAAGTGTTTTACTTTTATCACATCAAGAAAACATTAAGAACACATTTCTCCCTCCCTCCGGTACACAGGGAGCAATGTATCAGACGCACACGCATGCTGTTGTTGAGCATGTGTTTTTGATTTTCTAACTTTTGTTTTTAGCTTATCCTCAGGCGATCCTATCAAAATGAATTACAATGATCAAGTCTTGATAGTACAAAAACAAAGATTTTTAATTATTTCATATCAAAGAGTTTTATTAGCATCTATTGATAGATATGGCGCTATTCATTCTATTCTTCTTAATTCGTGATGTTTAAATCAGCTGATTAATCTGATGTTCCATTGATACGTTTAATCAAGAATGACACCCAGATTTTATGCCTTGTCAGAAAAAGCAATTTTTACATTTGGCAATCCAAAGGTATGTCCTCTAAAATTAATTCTGTTTTGCTTCGGTGGAACAGGGCATGACTTCAGTTTATTATTGTTGAATTTCTATGTCTTTGCTTCCATCTCGTTGTTGACAGCATCAAAGCAATCCGATAAATCTGCTACAACAGTGTCAGCATGACCTGGACTAGGAGATTTGTAAATTTGTGTATCATCAGTGTACATAGATAGTTCATATGATGTTCGGTGATTACACTTGCAAGATGTTAAATACATATTGTATAATGAATAACGCCAAATATCACTTAAACCTCAATTTTAATTATGTCTCTATGCAAAGAACACGTATGCCTTCTATTGAAGTGAATTTATTTTGGAGACCAACCCGATCAGTGAATTAACAGTGATAAATAATTCATACTTGATAACGAAGGAAACTCATTATTGAGGTATTTAATCTCATCACTGTACTTCCCAAATGGTTTAAGTCAGATCTAGGCCATTTTTAATAAGGGTACTATGTTGTTTGTGAGTTCAAGGTCCATGTTGACATACTGTATTAAACAAAATTACAGTGGAATTTCGATAATAAGTACTCATATATTAAGAGTACTTTGTTATTGGATATTGCATCAACATTTTCCCACCACAATTGCAATACAAAAAACACTTATGTTTTTTTCTTTGCTCAGCTATATAAAAATTTACCCAGCGTTCTCTCAAATGTGGGAAAACTGACTCATGGCCATTTATAAAGGACAGTGACGAAATTACAGTATCACTGTCATTTTTTAATTTGTGTTCTGGAAATCCTGAAATTTGAATGGTCCTAATGCTGGCAGGGTTCCCGTGTCCATCCGAGGTTCAGAAATACATCCTACATTTTATCATTCTACACCAACGACTGTTTTAAAAAAATCCAGAGTGTCACGCTGAAATCAATTACGTTTTCTTTATACTGCCAATCAAAATTTAAGATATGGCTAATTAGTCTAAGAAATAATTGAAATCAATTGAAATTGCGCTCGCAGAGTTCTACTATGTGGGTACTTACTTGAACGGTCTGCTCAGTGCTCGAAACACAAATGCGGAGATCGAAGACTTGCAGTATAAAAATTGATTTCACTGAGTGCAAGGCTGGAGTGCCAAGACTATTGAGAGCTGTGAAAACTCCAGCCTTGCTCACTCTCATTTTATAGCATGGTCCAGAGTAGATTATACTCACACCACATCCTGCTCATCTTAAGCTCAAGGCCAGTCTCGCCCCAGAACATCCTGTATCTTTTTCGGTCACTTGAATACAAAAATCAGCCGACTGTAGAAATGGCATGTACAGTAGAACACATCATCATGTCGATTACCAGAAGGGAAGAAGGAGTTCCAAGAACTGCTTTAATACATGACAACAAAGTGAGTGCTTGCCGTTTCCTGCTCATCTTTAGCTTAAGGTCAGCCTCCCGTCAAAACACCCTATTTCTTTTACGGTCACCTGAATACAACGATCAGCAGACCGGAGAAATAATTATGTACAGGCAAGGGTTAGTGTCAGTTCCAAGAAGGTGAGTGCGGGTCGGTGCTAGCCGGATGTTGAGCTCACAGTGCAGATAAATTAGGACAGCCCTCTAGTCTTATGTTTCAGCCAGGGACGTAGCGAAAGGGTTTTTTTTTTTTTAACTTTTGTAACCTAGCATGTACATCCAACCAGTGCTTCTCGGGGTTGGGGGTGATGGGGTGGTGGTGGAGAGGTGGAGGGAAGAGGGCAAGATGAAGACATAATTATCTATAGACAACTGTAACATTTGATTTGTTGTTGCTTGCTGTGGCAGTAGATATGTCTTTCATCTATTAGAATATAAACACCAATTGAATGCTGACATGCTGAAACCAAAACGGTTATGCGCATGAAAAAAAAGAGAGAACTAACCGAAGAAAAAAAGTTACATTGCCATTAACACAGTCATCTCTTATAAATAATACTGTGAAAGTGCCAACGTAAAATATAATATCATAATAAGTTATCATGAAGTATGATGAAGCAGTGACGACAACTATCAAACACACTAAGGCGAGACACTTTCAATTCAGAAAAACAAACAAACAAACAAATGAAGTATTAAGATCTCCCTTATGTAATCAGTTTTATATTATATTTATTTCTTCTTAATATGTAAGAAGGTTAGCTATTTTGTAATCCCTATTAAACAAAATCATTAAGGCTCTAATCGACGTGAACTCTGCATGTTCAAATGTTTCCAATGCCATGAAATCTACATCATCCTCTCGTCGCCATAATGAAACAAAGGAAAAACTCGGGAAGTCGTGCACGTAAAGGATCTTGCGCAAACAGAAAGGAAAGAAAAACAACTCTTAGCATGTCGGATAATCGGTCATTTCTCTCAGACTATTGGCAACTTTTTGTAGTTTACAAGGTTCTCTTTTTGCATGCAACACTTGTGCAAAATTTGAATGCTGAATCTGTGATAAGTTTTCAGATTATCCGAAAAAAACAACAACAAAAAAACAACAAACTAGCTAACGTTGACAAAATCGTATTGTAAATGCTAGTTACTGGCTGAGAAGTGAATACGCTCGTAGTACGGAGGTACTGTTCGAAAATCTTTTACAAAACATTTAGAATTAGTCTTAATTGTATTAGATAAATGTGATAATATATTGGTAATCTCCGATTCATACGTGAAAGCTACGTTCCTCATTATATAGTCAATGAACTTCTTCTTTCATTACGCCAATCTAAGTTGTGTCTTTGTCTTTTGTTATAGTTCTAAGTATATGCACTTCTAATCAATGAGCACCTTACTCCATGTTATCAGTGCTCAGAAAGGTGCACCGCGTCACAGCGCCTCTAGACTAGTGTATTTTTTTTTTTTTTTATTCCAAAGCATCGAAACATTCCCGGAGGTACTTTGGATTTCGTCCCAGTGCACAGCAAGATCGGACATCAGTGCCTCTTCATTTTTGGACGAGTCATAAAGAACGTTACAAAGAACGTTACGCATTACAACGGAGCACCGTGTTGCGCGGTGCTTCCACTCCATACACTGTACTCTGTACTTCTATGTTAAATTTACCAAATCGAATTTCTGAGCCGGTTCGGTCCTCTGAAAATGGTGTAGATAATGTTCTAGTTCGACTGTGTATAGAATATTATAAAAATATCATATTTGTGTGTTGTGTACCGCCAAGGCCATAACTGTTTAGTTACACCCCCTCAACCCTTTCAAAACCACCGCTTGTCTCACTTGCTCCATTCCTACCTGCATACCCCTTCATCCCTCCTCAAGTCTCGTCTCTCCTGTTCTTTTCATTTGACCGACTTTTCTTCATCTTCCTTTTAGGCGCCTCCTCCCCTTCTCCTTCCTCCCCCCCCGCGCGAACCGTGGAGGTTGCTCAGGTACTAGACATCGCCCAGCGTACCACTTCAGTCCAAAAGTGCTGACTGAACAAACCAATCTGCCCTCTGACTTCCTCTTTGCCCGCATCACTTCTCATCCCCAGATTCTTCCTGGTCTTGCAGGGGCGAAGGCTGACTTTCTGAATAGGGTAATCATAGTTGAACATGACTGTCACTTATTATAGTCACGCATGCGGTATTAGTCGAAAGTGCTATTATTCGAAAGTGCTATAATACCCGTTCATAGAATCATATTGGATGTTCACAGTATGATACTGTAACACAGAGTATGGACTTTAAAAATCCGTAGGCTTCATCACAATTCCTGAAAAGCAACAACAAAAGTTTGAGTAGTTAGAAACAGGTTGGCTGAAAAGGCACAAAAAAGTACAGATTAGTTACTGGGCCACGATCGCACACAAATTACATGTATATTATCACTCACCAAGGTGTAATAGCTCCAAAATTGTAGAAATTAGGTCCAGGTAGGCTAGGCCTAGACCCTAGGCTAATAAACTAAACACTAAACATTGGGAACACGACCTTGCAGGAGAACCCATCCAGACCGCAGGGGAGTGACAATCTGTCAAGCTTTAAAAAGAATGACCTTTGGTTGCTTGGGTAGCAGACTGGTGCTTGGGTAGCAGACTGGCTACCATCTTTGGACAAACCGCACTATGCTCAGCGCCCCTCCTCCTTTTCCACCTCTAGCCAAATATCCAGGACTAAAACACGATGAAATTAATTTGATTGAAAACGTAACTTTCAGACCCAGCCTACACCATGAAGCCGAGCCCACCTCTTTGCAAATGGGTAGGCCTATGGGGGTGATGCCATCGTCAAACCTTGCCGGTTTTGAGAACAGGGAGCCAACTGAATAACCTTTTTAAGCGTTTTGTCATTCATGTTATATCCCAAGAAGAATTTATGTTTATTTTATAAGTTTGTTTGTATGTTCCACAAAGCCAGAAATCCCCCTTCATAAAAAAAAAAAATCAAGGTGCTTTCTCCAACCAAAGATTTTGGGAACAAGCTACACTGCACAATAAAATAGGAAATCTGGCAACACCAGCACTGGGCTTGGAAATGGAGGTATGTGTGAGGCGAGACTGTTCATGTGGCGTTCTGTAAGTGTGGATTCATTTCTAAACCGAGCAAAAAATAAAAGTGGTCATAAACTTGTGCCTGAAGGCATGTCACTTGTCAACAACAGTGTTAATTATTGTCGAATAAAGAGGCCCTTGATAATGATGAATTTCACTAAATACTATAGAATAGTGTCTCGTTTTACCAGTGTGTAATTTATATTCGGCATCACATTAAACCGCAATAGGTGAAAGTACCACAAATCAAGCGGAGACCTTGATTAGCAGCGCTTCTTGGCCAGCCGGTGAAATCTCCTTGCTTTCGTTGAGTTTCTTAATGAGGCCACTCCACATTTGGCTGTGGGGTGTCCAGGTTCTTGTTTATCCCTTTAAATCAGTGAATAGAGCAGAGAAAATTTGAGGGTATCAGGTTCCGAATGTGGGTCAAAGTAAGAATGGCCTGACAAAGAGCAAATAAATAAGATTCGGTGGTGTTAACTTGCCACGAAGGCCAAGGTGGACCAATGGCATTTTCGGCTGGTAATCAGTGATTATTTGATTATATGGACCCTTCGCCCCTGTCGTCTTGCTAGTTTTACTAAACTCAGATCTGAGCGTTTGTACA
>JAWQUT010000463.1:525102-551900 GCA_033807755.1 Ellobium chinense
CCAACACCATCAAAATAATTCATCTTCAGTTTGTTCATTGGTATGGGTCAGGAGCATGTTGTCGGATGGCCCACATTATGGAAATCCTTCCAGTTATGTCACCCAGTCACCATGGAACCATTGCTCTGATATAATTCTGAAATATCAGTAACAGTCGCCAGAGTTCGTGCAGTCTAACACCAGGATCTCAAACCTCAATCAGGCTAATGATTGGTCCTCTAACTTATGTGTTCGTGTGATCCTGTTATGCGATTTTCTATTATGTTGCAAAAAGTTAACCCAACTGTACAGCATCGTACTGATTTATGCCCGAAAGTGTTTAAAGGCTTTTATAAAATACAACTGTGGTGACATACCATCCATTTCAATAAAGATATCAGGGAAAGGAAGCTAAATACCTGCAAGAAGACATATTATCCTCTTAATAATTTTACTTCGTTAGACATTTAACTATGAACATAATTCCTTTTTTTTTTTCAGGACCATATTCATAGACAGCTATTCTCAGCTGAGACAGGTGCGTGAAATAATGACATCACGGATTTCTGTGCTCCTCATGGACTTGATAAAGCCAAAAAATGCAGGCATAGGTGAGCTCGGAGCAAGATCTCTCAATTTTCCTTCCTCCACTCTCACGCCTTCTCTAATTCTTTTCCTTCTCCACAAAGACGTCGCGCATATTTGCTGTCTTACTTAAAGAGCTAGATTAAACTGTAAATGTGTCATATTTTTATGCAGCCAGTATTACCTGCACCATTGCCAGCAGCACCATCTCTGATATCACTACCAACAGCATCACCATCACCATCACCACCATCGTAGTTAAAGCCACTGTCAACATGATAAAACTGTTATCCACCTTTTCACTTGGTGATTTTCTTTCATTTCTTCTACGATGCATAATACGTCAAAATTACAATCAACAACTTTTGACTGAACAAAAACATTACATTCATTTTGAAACAGACATACCAGGAGTTCATGTTTCTGGAACCATTTCAATTTCCACTGTTTGTAATGTTGTAAATCAAACACTGTCTGATCCTCAGCTTCTTGTTTAGTTGCCATTAATCCCAATGATGACCATATAAGGAGAGTTCTACACCTGACCTTATCCAGAGCAATGGAGAGCCTTCTTGCCAGCCGATGTTTTTCTGTTGAGGTGAGGTTCTTTGTCAACGGATATAGCCCAAGTCAAAGGGAGAGAGTAATTATTTGCTTCACAGCTTAAAGAATCCACATCATTTTACTGAAAAAAAAAAGCAAGACAAAATCTTGTACACTTTCCTTCTGTCTGACCACTTCTGAGAAAATACCACTAAAATGTCAGGATTTCCACTCAGGTACACCGCCATTACACGTGCTCGTGATGTCATAAAGCGAGAAAAGCTAGCAGACGACTGGTGCAGACGCATGCACAAACTGTCTGGACCAGTCGTCTGCTAGCCAATATCGCCTTTTGATGTCATGCAGCACGAGTAATGGCGGCACGCGTAGGCTGAAAATCCCGACATTTCCTGGAAAAATATACGCGGTTTAAGTTTTATGAAAAGGAAGAACAAAACACAACAAAATAATGTGGACTTATCAGGGTGTAAAGCAAATAACTACCCCTGTCCCTTTAACATCGATACAGTATCTTCTTCTCTGGTATCAAAGTCCTTACTGAACCACCAACATAAAGTAGCTGCATGATTTGGAGCATTGGACTCCAGATGAAAAGATCATTATGTTCAGTTTTTGCGACGGTCATGTTAGAAATGCTTATTCCATTTACATCCGTCAGTGTAACAGTTACTTTATCTAGAATTAAGAGAAGAAAGAGTTTGTCTGAGTGGTAAGCGTTCAGTGTTCGTCAACAGCAGCAGCACTGTATGCTTCTTGGGGACTTGATAATGTCACGATATTAGGCCTGCTGGGAGGAAGATAATATGAAGTCGTAGACAAGGGCATTGTTTTGATATTAGACCTATATAATCAGAATGGTTGTAACAACAACAACAACAACAACAGCAGCAGCAGCAGCAGCAACAACAACAACAACAACAACAACAACAACAACAAATCAACAATAACAAATCAACAACAACAACAACAACAACAACAACAACCGCAACCACATCCACAACCACACTACAATAACAACAACAATAACAGCAACCACCACCACCATATCACCGCCATCATCACATTAACGATAATAACAACAGCCCAACAATAAGTCAGACATCATCATTATCATCATCATCATCAATAGCATCATCGTCATCATCATCTTTGCCCACAGCTTAACCTGAACAGCAGCGTCCGCCAGTGGTGCAAGTCGGTGCTGGAGATAGATTGTAATGTGGCTGGTGGCAGACTGGTCATAACGAATGGTGATGCAGCAGAGGACTGCTGTGAAGTAGATGATAGGAAGATGTGTATACTGTGCTTTCCCCGCTGGGCTTTCACGAAAATTAGATACCTGGTAAGTATTGGCCGTAGTGGTGGTGACTGGGGTGGCGAATGGTGGAAGTAATGGCAGTGATGGTGGTGGTGGTGGTGATGGAAGTGGTGGTGATGTTAGTGGTAATGATTGTGGTGATGGTGTTGTGATGGTAGCGGTGGTGATGACTATAGTGCAAATGATGGCAGTGGTGGTGGTAATATTGGTGAAGATGGATGTGGAGAGAATAATGATGGTGATGCTGTGGTGATGGTGTTTGGGTTGTAGTAGTAGCAGTGATGATGATGACACAACTGATGGTAGTGTCGGTGACGATGGTAATGATGGCAGCTGTGATAATGATGATGATAGTAGTGATGGTAGTGGTGATTTGCTAGTGATGGTAATGATGGTAGTGGGATGGTGTGATGATGACGGTGGTATTGATGATAGTGATGATAGTGGTTATGGTGGCGATGAGTCTAGTGGTGGTGATAGTGATAGTAGTAATAGTGATGATATATATATTTATTAGTATAAATGTTGATGACAGCAACCATATTAACGATCTCATGCTGGTTTTGTGGCTGTGAATGTACGGTGAAGGTTGTGACAATGGTAGTACAAATTTAGTACAAATGTGGTGATGAAGACGATGATATTGTGATGGGTTGTTGTGGTTGTGATGTTTAGGCAGTGGAGATATATTTTGTGACGACGCCGACTATAATGATAGCTGAATGATGGTGATAGTGTTTGTCTACGAAAGTGACGGTGGTTGTGATAATGATTTTATTGTAAATGATGTTGCCGCTATGGTCCCGCTGCTAACGGTGGTTTTTTTTTTTTTTTCAAAAGAATTTTAATCGCTGCTGTACACTAGACACACACAGATCAGGAGCTAATCCCATGTCTGTCCTCACAAACAACAATCGAAAAACTGATGTAATATGTATATGGATATCTGTGAGTTTTCACCACCTTTCCAATCACGGTACACGGGAGTGATCTGTCTTAAGCTATCCAAACTCTTTCCCATGACTCGTAGAATTCCATCAGTTCGTTTGATTTCACTGTAAGTCATAATACAATAGTCATGTCGTTGCCAGAACTGTAAGCTCTTCTTGTTGAGTTTTGCTGTAAAAAGATCCCAGATGATATAGACTGGTCAACCCGAGGAATAACAACCTTCTCTTTCCTCGCGTTCCCGCAGATCCAGCGTCGCCGTCGATATGACGACACCAAGGTGAAATTTGAATCTTCAAGCCTGGTTCTATGTACCAAGTCGGACCAGCTGCGGCAACATTCAGGTAAACTTAAAGATTGAACTGGATAGACATCATCGCTTTTACTACATTACAATGAAGACCTCTAGGACAAATCGCATTTTGCACTAGTGGGGGACGTGGCCAAAAAAGAAAAAAGGAAAGGTGACATTTGATTATGAAATATTGTAGGACAAAATGACGTCGTTCTATGGAGTGGAAATTTGAATGTATTCCAAATATTATGCCTACTGTTGCCCAAAGTAGGAAGAGTAAGTTAAAAATTCAATTTGGTGGATAGCGCGTTTTGTCATGAAACCTTTCATATGTCTCTCTACTTCCTTCAAAACGGTATCCTACGTTTTCAGAAATTAAGAATTTTCTTGCATTTCACTAACTTCTAGTGAGGATCCGAGGGTTTGCACTCTATTATTGGTAACATTACTACTGTTGAGGTTGTCGATGTTGTTATCGACGACGACGTACCTGATTTGAAATATTCCTGTTGTCTCCAGAAGCAGTCCAGCTCACCAATGGCGAGCGTATTATCATGAAAAATACAAATGCAGTCACCATGGCAACGCAGACGCTGAATACCAGTACGACGTCACTCCAGAGTGACATGAGCGTAGAGGAAGTGGAGGACGCGGCAGACAACGACGTCATCAGGCGCCATGACGTCGATCAACCCCATGACGTCATATATGACGAAAGAGGGGGGTACCACGAGGCGAACGGACATCAAAATCCATCTTTCGTGGAAGAAAGTGACGCTGATATAACATATTCAAGAAATCCTCCTCAAGCTGGCCATACATTGCATGGAGGGGTGACTAACACAGCCTACGTTGATAACGATGACCCGAAGGGTCCGGATGGCAAGGGTAGACACGGCATTATACATCAGCCTGGAAAAACAACAGGCAACAGTTCTAAGAAGGCGAAGACAGTCATGTTCCAGCAAGCCATGGTGGTGAGCTATCCAAATAAAGACTTCGAAAGGGGCTCAGAGCTGGATGCTGTGGCTCAAGCGAATACAGGAGCATCAGATACAGGTGAAATGTCCACAAGCTCCAACAACTTCTTTACCAGCGAGTCCAGTCAGGATCCCAAGGAGGTAAACGTCCAGCCTTCGAGCGCCGATGACGATGAGATACCGTCACCGAGAAGCGCATTCCTTGCTCGTCCGGACACACCATTCAAGCCAAGAGTCAAACCACGGCAATCTCTTGTCACACAGTTGGAGTCGCCGAGAGGCGGCAAATCAGCACAGGATAACAACACCGCGGTCAGTTCTTCTAAGAAAGAGGAAGCAAAACTGACTGACAAAGACGGAAACGTAGTCAACGACAAAATAGCCAAACGGCAGAGGAAAATTGGGTTGTTGCTAAGAGACCTGGTGCTTTCGTCCACATCAGCTATAAAATCCAAATTTTCAGATGATGAGGAGTGTCAAGATGGGCTAACTGATGCCAAAAATGGCATCTTTGCCAACTCAAATCTCAGACCGGAGAGACCCTCACGAGTGAAACAGACTCCCGTAAAAGGGTGGAACAGTGAAACGGACAAAATATTTCCATATACCTCAGACTTGCTAAGCTTTCCAGCTATGTCTCCGGCAACCACTGACGCAGCTTTGGAAAAATATGGGGCTAAAATGAAGAAGGGCAAAAAGAAGAAGGCAGCGTCCAAAACAGAAGACATGCTGTTCAGACCCAGGCTAAATCTGGACGCTTTTGGTCCTGACAGAAACTGTTTCTCAGATCAAGATGTCGCTGACAGTGATATTACCGATCTTGAGACGGAACCAGAAAATGCAGTGTCCGATACTGAAGGTATCACTTCCTCCAGGCTGATCCCTGTTCAAAACACGACCAGAACTATTTCTATGGATTCTGTGAACAACAAAAGCGATGTCGACACAGATCTGGAGATCACGGACTGTGAAGTGGAGGAAGAAGAACTTGCCAGGAAACTTCGGGCTCCGCGGATACTTCCGGGAGCTCTGGCTGCTCAAGAACTCAGAGGCTCATCTGCCAGGGCAAGGAGCGCTGCGTCACGTGATTATATTCCACCAAGCGCGCAGGCGCGACGGAGGGGAGGCAACCAAAATGACTCCAGACGACGGTACCTGGCTCTGAACAGTTTGAGGCGCAAAGCGTATAAATTAGCTCTTCAATCGCAGGTTAGGAGCCAGAAGAAAACTCCAGAACCAGAACTTGTCTCATACAACACCAGAGCTGCCAATATCGCCATTATATCTCAAGTGTGACAGTAAATACCTTAGAAACAGTTACTTCAATGATTTCAGAACATTTTATCATAGACAGTGGTCGTGGGGAATTATTTTTTTCCTCACAAGGGTACCAAGTTCTTAAAAAAAACTCCAGTTCTAACTAGTGAATCTCATTGTATGCTGTTTGGGGGGTTGCATGCTGGAATACAGACTGTTGTCACTGCACTCCATAGTAATACTAATAATAGACTGGAGAGTGCCAAGGGCACATTGAGGGAGGGACTCACATCTAAGGATGTTAAATTCTGTCATGCTCGAGGTAAAGAGATTGAGCCTGAATTGTATGAATGTATGTGTCCGTTGGGCGCAGTTACTGCGTGTCTACATTTTTGGATAGTCAAAATTCGGAATTTTAGTAAAGTTTGAACATGTACACATCGTGTTAAAATCTTAAGATTGCCCGCAGATAATAGTTTCGTGGCCACCCAAATTCTGAGCCTGATATATGTGTGGCCATAGGTTGAGAAGGAACAGTTTTTAAGCCCTAATGTAAAATTCGAAATTGTTAGTTTCAGGGCTATAGCATCGAGGAGACGAATATAATATATATAGTAGAAAACATGCGCATTAATGATGGTATCTTTGTTACCATCGTCACTGCATGGACCTGTAGTAGCGTTCAACATGGAAAGTTAGTGCAAATCTTACAGCGCGATGGTCCATCACTAATGTGCAAGCTCTCAAGTGTGTCAAGAAAATGAGTTCTATTTCCAGTTTCTCTCGAACGGTGAATAAGATGTGTATGTGTTTTGTGGGGAAGGGGATGTGGGAAGAATTAGCAGTGTTGACAGTTTTGTTGAAGCGTTATTTTATTAGCGTGTAAACTTGCAGCACTTGCAAGGGGTTTGTGTGTGAAGTTTGTTATTATTTTCAGTGAAAGCTGTGGATTGGTCTGCACTTATTTATACTTATAGTCCCTGGAAAAACAGTAGAATCTCGATGTAAAGTACTGTATATCTAGGCTCAAAGAAAATGTATGCTTACTATTGAACTATGCCTAATATCGAGGTTTATCTGTTGATGAAATAATAGAATATTAAAAATGAATGCATGCATGTGATTTTCATACTTAAATAACAAGGTATATTTTATTAAATGAGTATTCCCTATCGAAGTTCTATTTTAATTGCTTTTAAGATCGGTAGTGACGCACACAGAAATGAAAGCAGGGCCTTTTGCGACTGGCTGTTTGAGCCAGAAGAATGTTAGCAACTGCTAATCTGTTGACAGACTGGAAGCTGTTTGTTATTCAGTAGTAAGACAGCAAAAGCGTAAGGTTGCGTACAAGAAGATACAAAATTAGCCTATCAAAGTGCATTTCGTATCCACGTCAGTTCGACTGCTGTGAGACATCTTCAGGGTAACAGTGATAAAATGATGTAGCAGCCTGAATGTCATAAAGAAGACGTGGTTCGTGTTGAAGTATAGGCTGACCCCGCGGAATTTTGCAAGAAAAAAATCAAAATTTTGCAACCAAAAAGGTAAATTTTGCAACCCCAAAAAGGCAAATTTTGCAAAAATTTTGCATTTGTTTTTTTCCTTCCCCACAGCTACCTATTATTAAAAAGTCAATTGTAAACTTTATTTTAAGAACGTAAGACCTTACATGCGCACAACATCCTTCAAAACTCAATAAAACAAATCCATTATTTCCTTTAATAAAAAAAAAAAAAAGTATTTCCATCCAAGTTGTTGAAATACAAAAAAAAAACAAAAAACAGGCACCGAAGGGTGTCTTCACTAAGGCTTCTCCTCTGTGAAAGAACCAGGTTGTAGAGGAAGAAGCTCCTCACTACGTCGGCCGAAGTGACTGTTGCAAGCATATTATAGTGAACCTCGTCAACAAGCTCGGATTCAACGAGACCTCGAATTCAATGAGGGAAATGAAAATCCCCGTTTTTTCCCCTTTCCCACACCCTTTTCACCCACAATAAAACCGTCCGCAGCGAGCAACTCCTGAAGGTTTACATAACAACTGCTACCAACATTCTACAACTTACAGACTGAGTCAACATGAAAGGTTACCGGTAATACAGTAGTTGCGTGTGCGAAGGAGTGGAGTAGGGAGGGAGGGGATGGGGGAAAGAGATAGGACCATCTGAGCGATCAGTGGAGGGGAGTTTGAAGTCTCTGCAATGCAAGGGGCGAGGGGAAGGGAGGGGAATGGACAATGGAACGATGGAATAATAATAATAATAATAAATATGCTTAGCTGATGATTTGCCAAGCCTTTTGTTTGAACCAATCATTGCGCTAGGCGAAATTTTAATCACAGACTCAGAGACAGTGATTGAAACCATTCGTTTCCCAACATTTACACTGCTTTGTTTACATTTTATAAAAAAAATAAACCGGTAGATGTATCAGCTCGCGATGTTGTCATGCCGATGGTGTCTGGAGTCAAGGATAGCCACCAGCGATATTTATGAAGTACAAAGTTAAGCACCCTTTTAGCTGAAGGTTCTCGTTAAAGATAGAGATCAGTTTTCACATGACTTGCAGAGACCTTGTGTTCAACGAGACCTCGGCTTTAAACGACTGTTAGATCCGAGGTTCACTGTATCGCTTTGCACATCTAGCAAGCGATGGCACAGTCTTCTGGATGGAATTCCAGAACTGCACAATGTCCGATGCTGATGTTGAAATCTGCGTTACAGCATCAGGTCCTAAATATTTTCAGCAGCGCAGAGTGAAATCAAACACTCAACGTGCTCGTCCTGCGGTGTAGAGCTACGCAAACTGAACGGCAGTGAACGGAAGACGCGCGAAGCAAAGGAAAATCACTGTCATTTACTTTAACGGTTTTAAAAGTATTCGCTATTTTCATTGGTAAAACATAATATTTCCCTGCCATGCCTTTTTCATGCGGATTTTACAGTTTTTGCAACATTTTGCGGAAAATCACGAATTTTGCGGCCGCAGTGCGGAAAATGGGAAAATTGCGGCCGCAAGCAATGCAAAATTCTGCGGGGTCAGTATAGGGCTGTATTCTACCGATGAGGTCATATATACCAATTTTGGTACCATTTGGTTTAGAATATTTCACATTGAATATGACCACAGCATCGGAATCCCCTGCAAGCTAAAAAGAGTTAAAGAGTGTAGCAACTTTATGGAAAGTTTTGTAACTTTATTGTAAACAAAAATTATGCCTTAAATTCTCCTCTCTCGCTTTTGTTTTAGTTCAAGACTCATTTTTGGGGGGAAATACGAGGTCAAAATAATGTCAACACGAACTACTTGGTGATGACTTTGTGCGTGCAGGCGCGCATTAAGAGAATGTATTTCATTAAAGGTAATACAGTAATACGTGTGGGAGATGCGAGAGGGAAACATTTTTTTTGCCTTATTATGGACATGTGAAGAGGTATTATCTTCCTTTTTAATGGCAGGTTGTTTGTCAACATTGTCTACAAGTCTACATGTACTTTGCTTTGCTTGTGTATGCAACAGGTGACTCTTGGCATGAAAATAAAAATGACGTTGAGAATGTAAGATATCTGTCGGCATCAGTCCCTTTAGCACAAGGAACAAGAACATACATTTCTTTCACAGTGCGGTGACATAATATATAGCAAACCCCCGTGGGGTTTTAATGATTAAAGCAAACCACCTGTATGAATCTTAAATATCGACGCTAAAGAGTTTATGGAAGAAGAAAAATCTTTGGTGCCAGTGTGGGATTTGTGTGAGATGGATGAATGATAGCGATATCATTTCAAGATCGAAAGGCAAACTTTCTCGATTTTCAGTTGCAGTTAGAAATCAATCTTGATCGCCTGAACTATTGCGAAAATATTACACCTATGTGGTTTGTTTTAGTCATGAAAAGCCCACAGGAATATTCTTGTCACCGCACCATAATCGACAGCTTACCATTGGCGTTGATGTCCACACGTTTCAAGGGGTTCAAAAGTGTCTTCTTCATTTGTTGTTTATGTAAGGAGAACAGGCACACACGCCTTTTTTGGCCCTGACACAGACCGCATAGTTAGACACCGCTGGTTAGTGGCGAAGTGGCCAGAGTTACATCTTGTCTGTTAATGCAACAGTTACTGTAAGGTCAACGCTCATGAAACTCTTGTCTTTCACGAACTTATAGAGTATAAGCTGGTCGTTATGACAGAACTCTGCCTGCGCTAGGGGCATAGACTTACATGGCCGTGTAAGTCTATGGCTAGGGGTCATTCATGTCGCTTCCCGTTAGCCTGATGCTGATCTTGATCGAGGAAAACGAAACAACAGTTTTCAACTTCTGCATGCACATGCAAAATCAGCATCTGGTTACAAGAAAGCCAAAATGAGTTACCTCTAGCGCAAGCAGAGCACTAACCCAACAATATGCCTTTACTCTTAAATGCTGTGAGTGTCCTTTACTTTTAAATGCTGTGAGTGTCCTTTACTCTTAAATGCTGTGAGTGTCATTTACTCTTAAATGCTGTGAGTGTCATTTACTCTTAAATGCTGTGAGTGTCCTTTACTCTTAAATGCTGGGAGTGTCCGCAAAAGAATGACAGGATCTTACACATCTATTTGAATTCTTGTTCGGAGTCATGGTAAATCCTGGTGAGGCATTTCCATGGACACAAGCCTGCACAGACACACACCCACAAAAAGACGTATCTGAGAAAACATGAATGAATTAAGAAACATCCAGCGAAAAAGTTTGTTATCATCATTCCTTCTAAATGATGCGGCGCTCAGCTTTATTAATTGGAACAAAGGCAAAGGTCATAATTATAAAGTCATAAAGACAGGCGGTCACTTTCACATGTAATACATGAAGAAATTGAAAAACCGTTACACATACAACATACTCTTTAAATCGGACATTTTATATGCAAGAAGGTAAGAATAGAAGACCAAAAAAAAGAAAATCCACCGTGTAAAGATTGGTGCGCATCAGAGCACGTTCTCAAGTCAAATGCTAATTCATTGTACGTTTTTATAGTATACATCTGTGATTAACAGCAAAATTGTTTTACTGAAAAAAAAAAGGGAACACGCTTTTTTTTAAACACCTCTGAAACTTTGAATGAACGAATCATAAAAAAAATATATTTTTTTTCTTGTATTTACAGTTGTATAGAAAGAGCATTAACTCCTGTTGGGTTGACACCGCTTGACGCTCGTAAAATCATCGTCAGCCCCACACATTGATAGGGAATGCCATGATGATGTAAACATCTATCTTAACCTAATCAGGAAATAGTGGAATTCAAATTTTCAGGGGCGCAGGCCACAGGGTAGTTAAAATTATACAAGAACAGTGACCCTCCCTTTAATGCTTTCGAGGCTCAGAGACTATGGCAAAAATGGATTGTTTGTCCTGGCTGGCTTGGAAAGGTGAATTAGAGAACTATTATCTGACACCAAAGACCCGAATGGGCAGAACCAAAGCACTTGTCAGTTCTTGGCATGGATATTGCCTATAAGACACATAACCCTATACATAGGGTTATATATGTCTTATATAATGTAATACCACAACAGATGAAAAGTTAGAAGAAAGAGAGAAAGAAGATGAACAATTAACAATAAAGAAGAAATCACAAGAAACACATATAATTTTGGCAAGAGTACACCAAAACATGGTGGAGTGGATTCACATCATAGGAAACAATTTTACAAGTTAAAAGGTCAGGAAAGAAAGTAGATATATCTGAACAAATCTTGACGAACTGACAGGGTGAACAACTGTCTGTGTCCTTGCCTGAAAAACATGGAGAATCGAGCTCTGGTAACGTCTAAAACGGATAGCCCAGGAAGGGGACAGTCTCTTTTGTGATACTGGTAGAAGTATTTACATATTAAAGAATGTTGTTCCTTTCTTCACCTCACCAAAATCTGCACCTTTGTTTAGTATGTGGATCAGTCGACCCAAATTTTTCAACACGTGGAGGAGGAGAGAACGTGCCTGTTTGCTCTGCTTGCCTTAACATCAGTTTACACAAACACCCTTCAAACATACTAACAGGCAAGTCCAAACACCAGGCTTTTGTGCATAAATTAGTGTAAACCTGTAAAACTTGTCACTTCACACCATTAATCTAACTTGAAAGTAAACCAACAAAACTTGTGTGCATGAAGATTCTGGTCTGGGGAACACAGCAACAAAAAATATTCCACACCAAAAAATATAATTCAGGAAATTGGGGTAAAACACAACTATGTCACATAAACTTGACATGAAAAAAAGAACAGGCAAAAATAGAAATAATATAGTCTACATGACAACAATATAACATGAAAAATTTAAATTCATAAACTCTTATAAACAATGATAATTTACAGAACAAAATTCTCTGATTTTCAAGAAAGACATGAACTCGTGAAACACACCACTTCTCATGATAGCATATTTCCTGCCCTATTGTTGCAGAACTGCAAGCAAGAGACTCTCTCTTGTCTCCTAATAGAAATCATCATTCTTAATGGGGAACTAAAGCTTTATTTAATTTTCTTTTTTTTTAACTTTGACTGGTTCACAACCAAACATAATGCAGATTTAAATAATTATTATGTTATGAAGAGTTTAGTGGTGAAATAAGGCAAGGTCAAACTTGGAATTTAAGTATGAATGTGAGTTAATTGCATAGAAAGATTCATGAAACAGACAAAATGATGTAAAATGTAAAGCTTTTTTGAGCTCATATTGATTTAAATGGCAATGTGAGTAATGTATCCCAGTTTTACACAATCAAACTCCCTTAGGTTTTCTGATAACATCCCGTAAGTGCATAAGACTACATGGCTCAAATCTTTGGAAAGGATTCACATTTTGGCTATAATCAATATGGTCTGGGAGTCTTGATAACACTGAATACATCAAGAAAGAGAACTTAAATATTTTTCTCACAGACATTAATCAAACACAATAATATGGTACAGACTTTGACATCATGACATGATCACCCTTCTAATCAAGGATTTTAGACGCAGTACTCAGGAATTGCAATAACCATTCTTGAGCAAGACATAGTCAGCGATCTGATTTAACCAATAGCTCTAGTGCCTTCCAACAAAAGGGCCTATCATTGCTAAAACTGTTTTTGAGGAAATCAAGTAGTTCTATTTGAAAATAACTCTTTGTTTCAATGAAATCCTTCTCTCTAATTTCTGTAAATATATCACGGACATTTGCAGTTTCACAAAAGTATTTTGTTGAGGGATGAGTGTTGATATATAAAGAATTTTATCATTGTTATACTCCTTTGTGCTAAATGGGAATGTATGGTTAAGAAAAAAATGTTTACTGGAGGGTGAAGCACAGGACAAAGGACATCTCCTGTGATTGATCTATAGAAAAGACACTATGTTTTCACTATGGTATTTCTATATGACTGCATTAGCTCCAGTTTCCTGGCACACACAGCCTTCTTTTTCTTGTCTTAATATCTTTTCCATGCAATACCTCAAAGTGAGTATGGTCATTGCAATCAATAGCATGGTGACAACATATATCTTTCTATAATCTTAATTTTGCCCCAGGACTCGTCCTAATATGAGCAATTAATGCAGGAAACATAAAACATCACCTTGTGATCTCAATATCCAATCACAGATCCTCTACTTTCCTTGGGCTGGGAACCACATTTTTGTGGCTAAGTCATTACCCCTAAGGGGTCATTGAACAAAATTCAATACAGTCAAATGTATGATGTGCAAATCAAACATCTTTGGGAATAAAGAATGCTTTTATGATGAGCAAAAAACACACAGGGTTTATAAAACATGGCAACATGATCTTGCGTAAACTCTACAATATAAAGACTTGTTTTCTTCTTGATTTGTTATAAATTTCATCCTTGCATGTGAAGCTGTTGATCACTGGCTATGCATTCATTCCTGTCTTCAGACAAATATGTGATGACAGAGTGCCAGTAAGTTCTTAGAGTAAAAATACAGAAACTATGAGAATGAATGCTCCTCTCTCAAATGACATCAGTGAAAGAAGACATAAAAAAATCCATTCAACCCGAAACAGTTTGATCTGAATTTAAAGGGGCGAAATATCAGGACCAAGGAAACAAAAACAAAATATTCAATCTGCCAGCAAGCAGACATATATGCAACCATACAGGTATTAAATCTAGCGTATGAATATCTTTCAGTATTAGGGATATATGTTGAACAACTATCGGTGCACATAAACTTATGTCAGAGAAAATTAGATATCTGCGGGACAAGAAGTATTTTAACAGGAAGTGAGACGAATCCTAATCTGCATGACAGTTGGCAACCACTCACGCCATTACCTACACTCATGGTCATTATATTTTCATTTTAAAGCTGTGTCATCCAACTGTTATTGTGGGAGGTCAAACCCACCTACACTACAAATGGCTTGAGACACAACACAGACGGGCAAATTCTCATAGTTTAAGTTCTAGGAATTCTTAATTTAATTTTCTTCACCGTAATTTTAGGAGGGACAGTAAACTATTGATCTGCAAAGTTTCAGGCAGGCCTTTAACTATCAGAATAAAAAGAGTTCATGGCAAGATGCAACTCTGCATTGCTAGTAACAAAGTGAACACATTCATAATATATATCCTCTAACATGCATTTCAAGCACTATGTTTTCAAACAATCATTACACAGAGAAGTATTAGTTCATCCAAAATGTGGGTCAAAAATGAGAAAGCTCCACTCTAGAAACGATTGTATAAAAGAAAATTTTATGCACCAAGTTATCCAAGTTATTGCAAAAATTAGTGGGTTGTTACGTCTCTCCTCTTATCTTATCCTGTGGAATAGATTTTGTGTGACAGGTTCAGATGAACTAGACTGTGTCAGGTACAATAAAAGCTGGACTTACACAGCAGACTACAGTCAGTCCCTCACATGAAAACTGGGATAAAAAGGCCAAAAAATGAAAGATGGAGCCAATCAACTTTTGCCTGTTAGCTTATGCAAGATTACAAAGTTTGAGAAGAATGAAGATAGCCCTACATGTATTATATACATCAAATCACTTCTATTCTTTTAGCACACATGTCCCACCGTCCCCAAACTGGCAATTATAATTAATACTGCTTCAGTACCATACCTCTCAGTTAGTGTTGCCACTTTGTAGGATTTTCCTCTACGGTTGAGTAAAATGATTTACGAAAAGCCATTTTCAACGAGATAAGGAAAAATTGCTTTCGTAAGTTGTTGGTAAGAATTGTGAAATTAAGGTAAAGTGGGTAAAATGCCTGTTTTTCTTCTTGCCAACAGTAAAATGACCAGATTTTTGTTTTCACTAAATCTGCCACAACGTGCCTAAGGAAATGTCAGGACAAAAATCACTAGTGCTGTAGGAGAAAAGCACATTACTAGAGTGGCAACACTGCTCCCAGTGCATGACCTACCCTAGCTTAAATCCATGTATAAATCTGGCCGCTCTGGATCTCAGATTAAATCTCAATGTAGCATCACAAGTGTTTTTGTGATTGAGTACCAGTGTA
The DNA here is from genome assembly GCA_033807755.1 of Ellobium chinense. Taxonomy (NCBI): domain Eukaryota; kingdom Metazoa; phylum Mollusca; class Gastropoda; order Ellobiida; family Ellobiidae; genus Ellobium; species Ellobium chinense. The sequence continues at coordinate 540,544 of JAWQUT010000463.1, forward strand.
TATTTACAAACCTATTAATATAGCCAGCTGTTATAGAAGAGGACTATATAATAATCATACACATATTATAGGATGTATGACTGGGTCATACTTGCTCATGACCACTAATGAAACAAAAGTAGAACATCGCATGGAGAGGGTCAGATCAAAAGCATCATAAATGGATATGAATCTTCAAATAAGAGCTTCTCCAGGTCACACTCCTTTTATGTTTACTGCAAAATATGTGAACCAGAAAAAGAACAGTTGAAACAGCAGCTGAAAATGTTCCATGTGATAAAGTTATCCCTGAGATGAAATCATGTTTACAAGCAAGTCCTCTTGATCCTGTGATTTACAGACGGCTAATTGCCACTCAAAAAAATGTGTGGCAGTCCAGAAAAACCTGTTGGACATCACAAGACCAAGTTTTCAGGGTAGGTACAAAACAATGGGATTTAGCATTCAAAGTCCAAATTGAGTTTTTTTTACTGTCACATTAATCAACTTTCTATCCATCTCCTCTAGACCTGTCTTTCTAATACTGCATATAAGGGCATGAATTTAATAAAAAACAAAAAAAAAAGGAAAACAAGTAAAGGCATTAAATCAAAGCTGAATCAAAAAATCAAAATGACTGATGAAAAGCATATTCCTGAATTATAAAGCCATTTTTTTTTTCAGTTTTACGACTGACCACTTTCCTAAACTAAAGATGCGTATCTCAGCTTCTAATCAAGATAACAGCTTGAAATAAATTGCATACTATTTAAGAATGAATGAAAAATATGAATATAATAATTTCTAAATTGTGAAAATTTGACTACTGTGATGGGTTTCCCCAACTGCCACGCAAAGTGAAAAAAAAATGTTCATTCTGCTGGCGACTGTTCATCTTTCAAGTACTTAGAAAACAAGTACACCTAATATCCTTACATGCTTCAAAACTAATCTTGTATATGCCCACTCTTCATTCATATTGTGGATTAAGATACTAATGCCTTCAAGAGCTCATTTGTAGAACCACAGAAAACATATGTTCGTTCCACAACTTTTCTTACAGATAGTACAGGTTCATATAAACAAATCATAGTGCTTATAGCCATTTTATAAAAGACCTTGTGTGTACTTTCAATTTTCTTTTTGAGAACTTTGTAAAATTTCAACAGCAGTTTTGCAATTTTATCACACCAGTTCAAGCCAAACTGCTTAATGGCACATGAATCTTTAGATGGTCACTACTTCATCTCTCATATTGCACTTAGGTTTAAATGCATGTAAAATGTGAGTTTCATTCAAATAACTTACTGTCCTTCTATTATAGAATGGCACAGCACTATAATGGTAATAAATTAATAAAGGGTAATGAATCCACCTTCTGACTACTAAATCTCAAAATATAATTAAATATGCATATTCACCACTGCCTGCACAACAAAACTCTGTGTCTCCATTCATAAGCTGACTTTGGAATGTACTTGCAACTCTCGCTTCTCATGCATTATTTTGTGATATCATATGGGGTTGCAACTCGCAACTTGAATCAAATGCAAATATCTGATATCATTTAGTTCAGAATTTTAGCCAGTTCTGACAACAGTATTGGAATTCATTTGCAAGCTTGGAAACTGATGCATGCGACAAATTTGTATAGAATTAGTTCTCTTCTGCTGGACTAGTAAAACATTCCCCAACTTCACATAATATGTGGAATATGGTGTTATATGTCAATATGGACAATAGACGAAGGATCAGAACACCATTCTGGAAAGGATTTTTAACCTTTTGGTGTCTATGCAAATGTATCTCAGGATTTCAAAAGAGCATGACAAACCACATAATTTACCCTTACTGACATTCACTTTTCATTTGGAATAAAGACCCCAACTCTTTACTGGAAAGAATAATTTTAAACCAGTGCTACCCGTACTTTATGGAGAAGCAGGGCAGTCCTATGTGTCAGAAGAAATCGAGTGCTAAGTAAGTAAGTTACCCTTTTGCATAACTTCACCTTAAGGCTAGACAAGCTTCAAGAATCTCTAGGGACCAAAAACTGCCTCTTTGGCAGAGGTAATTCATCTTTGATACAAATTCATGACTGTCTTTATAAATGTTAATTATTGCATTCATAATACAGACCACAGCTTCCCCTGGATAAGGGTATTTTAATTATATGGTACACTGAGATACAGAAGTTTGGAATCCAATGTGAATTTGATCACTTTCATACCCAAATCTGACAAAGCCCGGTGACAGTGAGTATGATAACTTTAAGCTGTTTTCCCTGGATTGGGGACCAACTCTTTTTCTTTACTTCACCATCCCTTGGGCACTATCCCTTCATTTTCCTTATAAATTAAAATTTTAAAATTTAGCTATTTATTATTTCATGACAATAAAACAACTTGCGTTCTTTTTTCACCCATTAGAATGTTCTTCAACAACAGCCCGATTTGGTTAGCATCATTGTATTACTGATTTTGTGTAACTGATTTACAAAGTATTGAAAATGTATGCTAAAACTGTTGAACCAGATACCTAGCCAAATACTTTTTACTTTGAACATAATGTCTTCAAAATTCATGAGCCCATTCAACTCTAGTAGCTTTGCAATGTGATCCAGTTTCACACATCTTACTGTTCCCTCTTGAAAACTGCCTCTTCCCATGACTATAAGGTAGCTTTTGAGTTCGATGCTAGTGCCTCCCAACAAGTTTAACAAATTCAAGGGTTACAATATCAGTGAGAAATAATTCAGCATAAGTAACAAACTCAACAACTACTTTCTGCTCATCATGTCAAGTTCCATGCCTTCATGTCACATTTGCAAGCACATCTGTATCTGATATTTCCTGCCTCCATGATACCAGTGGCATGAAAAGAATTAAGATTTTTGCCTTATAAAAAATGCAAATACTAATGGAGGCAAAACCCATATGTGATCTGTGGATGTTTTTGAAATAAGGGAAAATAACATGAAAGTAATAGCTCTACATACATATATCTTTGTGTACTATTAACTGGTATATAAAACTGGATGGAATGCAGATTTTAAGCTCAATTTTGTTTTGCAAGAAGTAGCACAGAAATGCATCACTGACTACACTAATAATTCATTTTTCAATGGAAGTGCACTTGTCAAGTTTTAGAAAACAATTTTTCAATTATTTTTATCAAACTATCTTTCAGTTCTTCCAAAAGGACTTCAATCACCTGTCTTCTGACGTGTTTTCATGTATTACATATTACAAGAAGGGCAGATACATATAACAAACTGTCTCCACTAATAGCACATAACATACATATATATGCAACATTTTAGAAATAACAGTTCCTTATTAATTCCCTTAAAACAAATGCAAAATTGCACCTAAATAAAGGCAAATATTCACCATGAGAATGTAAAACACAAAATATAATATCATTGGCTCTAGATGGCACTAACTAAATGATATGAATCAAATGGAGACTGTTTTGCAATGACTTGAGTGAAATTCATTTAGTTTACTGTTTAGGTATTTTCTTTTTTTTCTCCTTGACTTGTTCATCAGAGGATGTTCTCTTCCACAGCCTATCTTTCACTAATACACTCAAGAAATAAGATAGTTTTGAAAAGAAGTGGTCTTAACTTCAAAAGATTCTGTAAGCAGATTATACCACTGGTGTCTATCTACTAATATTAATATTGCTCACGTTCATTGATCTAAGGGACATTACTATGACAAGCTGGCTCACATTACAAATAAGATTTTTTAAACAGGAATAATGCTGCAAGGAAAGTACAACAGTAAAGTATACATGCACAAGTAAGATGAACACTTTCAAGGTTTGCACAGTTGGGGACTCATGGTATATTTATAAGAACAATTTTTCTGATATCAGCAAGCTAATGTTTATAGAAAAAAAAACAACCAATGAAATGATCTCAACTAGTGGCACTGTTAAGAGAACCTATTCCATGTCAAATATATCACTTTGTTCATGTGTCTAATAAATCAAGTCACCAATCGCACTATTTATTTATGGGGTCACGATACTGCCGTGAAGGGAGATTACCCAAACTGTCTTACCATTAACAGAGTTACTCGATCATTAGTACAGTGTATGTAGGTTTGTGACACCTATTAGAAGGGCAAATCACTGATTGTGTACAACCCAATTAATCCGCTAATATATAAAATCCCCCTTTTTTGGGGCCCTGCCAGCCAGTGTTAGGGTGTAGAAATGTGTCAAATGACCTGTGATCTAAATAAAGCATCCAATTCTAAAGTTTCAGGTACAATATGAGCCTTCTAGATAAAAAAATAAAATGTGTAGGCCTATGTATTCGCACACGGTCAAAACCAGCCAAATGAAAAATTGGGGACCAAATCAGAATTTGAGATGATCTTCTTCAAAAGACATTTTTGTGAAAAATTTTGGGCGTTGACCCCCCTTTTTCTTCCCGTTAAAAGATTGGGCAAAAGAAGTACCTTAACCTCCATGGAAGAAATTTCCCCAAATCACAGTGGTATATTTAGAATAACACAAAATGTTAATAGGGCCAAAAGAAGAAAAAACAATAGGTTTCAAAAACCTGTATGGTTATCTGAGCTGGTTCCCAGTGTTAAAAAATATGAAGAGCTGATAGAACCTGCAGTAATGATTCAAAATGGTGCTTCACTGACATCTTGATAAATGAGGAAAGAATCCTCATCAGTGTTTTTATCTGACTGACAGATTCCAGCATTGGCAAAGACCAAAGTACTCACTTTTCTGTGAAGTCTCACAATGAGAGCTTCAGCCTAAACCATGCCTGGGATCAGTCCATCAAACAGGAACATTGACAAGTATTCTCTTTGTCGTCTTCTGTTTTCAGATGAGATTACAGTCAAAACATTTCCTGGGAGGAAACCTATGTATTTGAAACCATAGACAAAATGAGGACACAGGAAAGTAAAAAAAAATAATTATGAAGTCACAAATCGCCTTCTTGACGGAATGTGCTTATGCAACAGTTATCGTTCCAGTAGACCAGATCTACCTTTCTCAATTCCCTAAGAATCAAACAGTATCACTGCTATCTCACTGGCACTGATTATTAGCATTCAGAAAACAGCTGTCACTGCCTGGAGCCAGTTACTCCCTTTCTTGCAAAAAAAAATTTGAATGAAATGATATCTCAAGGATGATAGAATAACAGGAATCAAACCTCAAATCATTTGATCTCGTCCAATTTCATAATCATTTGAAATGGTTATGCTTGGCTCTGTCAGAGTCTGTCTGATTATTTTTCTTATTCTGGTTATAATAAAATCAGTGTTCCTTGGTTATCATAAATATATAATTACACCTCCAGAATCCCTACTGTTTTCTTGGGCTGCTCCATAGCTGTATACTGCCTGAACAAAGGCAAGAAAATGATCACAGTATGTCACCAGTGAATTGCATAAAGAAACTGTTTTTCTTTAAATTATTACTAGAGCTTGTAAGTCCTCTAGAATCTGCAGCTGTTTGGAGAAATTATAAGATTATCTGAGAGAATATCTGCAAAAGTTTCAGATAATTTTCACAATGAAATTTGATTTTGACGGCTTGATTCAAACGCTAGAACAGGTTTCATTTAAATAATTATTCAGGAATGAGATTATTTTGAAAGAATCACATGGACATAATCAAAGTTAGCTCCACGTCAAAATCATTATCAGATCTTAATTGAGATACAAGACCTCCTTCACAATTCCACTATCAATATAAATTCTGTTAACTAACATGGCAAAATTTCTGGCAGTATCTATGCTCTGAGAATTTAAAAAGATAAACGATTCATAAGATTACCGAGATACTAAGAGAAATAAAATTTCGAAAGAAATTTGTTAAGATATTTATATGATCCTTGGGTTTGGTTTTAAATTAAGGAAACAGTCACTTTATCCAATAAGCCAGTGACATGTATGGTCACCATTGTGGTGATTCTCTCACTATATGGCACAAAATTAAAGAAACTTAACACAACACTAAACTAAAACTCTACAATGTTGGAGATAATATTAAGGCAATATCTGCTCTGCCTATCACACACTACAAACCTTCCAATAAAATGGCAATGTACACTTTTATATCACAATACCCTTAAATATCAATAATCACCCTTCAAATCCATATGAGACTGCATGTGAAACATCTTCAATGCTTCTCACGTGACCAAAAAACATCAGAGTAAATGATTTTACCCTGAGAATGGCCAACTTATGTTCTTTCCACTCCTAGTTAAATCAAAACTTACTCAGTTTTGAGCCAGAACATCCAGATATTAGGTCTGGCTTATAAAATCTGACAGACTGGTTTTCAGAGAAAATATACAGGTGCAATATTGAAATGTATAACATCTCATCATGTATGACCAGTTCTAAATTCTCACCAATGCTCTATCTAGAAGCTGGTAATTTAAAAGCATAAATGCATGCAACATAATATATTGTTTATATCAATAATCGCCAAGCCATGAACCTGAGTTTGAAAAGTCATTGTGCACTGAATTTGCAAAGCGAATATAAAGCATAATATCACTGGTGTTCTCTGAAACACAATAAGGAAATGAAGCACTTTTCTTTTTAAAAACAGACACAAACAGATCACCATCTTAGTTTAAAAGTGTTTTAAGTTCATTCTGTAAAATTCTGGGACTTCCTCCAAGTTGAACTTGGTCTATTAGTGCCATGGGGTGGGTTAATGAAGTGAAAGCATCTCTGGGAAAATCTTTTGATTATAACTATGAATTCTCTCTCTTCCCATACCTTGCTCCTAACCCTGACTCTGCTCTAAATGCTAATATAAGTACACTCGGGGGAAGTCCCAAGATTGAACCAAATGGACACAGGATGCTTGTAAAATGAAGTGACGAAATTTTAATTCAAGATAGGGCAGAGGAAAGGAATGCTCAGAAGAAAATGCATGTCATTCCAGCACTTTCTCCCCCTCATGAGCAGGTGTTTGAATCTACTACTCACTCCTTCTTTCTGATCTTCTCTGTAACCTATTCTTAGGGCATAATATAACAGAAATCAGTCTCCACTACTACTGTACACCGCTATACGACTATAAATTTTTATATACATACCCTTGGAAAGTCTCAAACAATACTGCTGTTTTATAACAGAAGACCTTACACTATCTTGTCAGCTTTGCAGTAATTTTTGTTTGGGGGGATATCAACCTAGATGCTGAATGAATGTTCACCGATCTTTAGATGGAATATCTTTACGTAATACTCCACTGACATTTCACTCACTACTAAAAGGGTTGCTTTAAAGAAGGACACCCACATCAAAAATAATTTTTCGGTTTCTAATAATTTTTCTCTCTGAAAATTATCTATGGTGCCCACCGAGTCAAATTTGCGAAGAATGAGCATCGTTTTGTTACCGTGCATGTATGTAATATGATGCAATTAGGAGAGCTAGAGTTACCGGGTTTGGCCCTTATATCCAGATTATTGCCCTTCCCTCATCAGCAGCAGCTTGTGGCAAAAACGATGACATCACTTAAGTTCCAGCAACTACAGACACCTTATTCTGACAATGTATTATTCAGCTTAAATTAATTAAGGTTCTGGTCACCCAAATTCAAACATAAAGTTTTATAGTGTAAGCCAGATAAAGTATTCTGCATTTTTATTGCCTTGGCATGATTTTGTTTGACATATCAACTGTTCACAGAGGAATTCAAACATTCATACCAACATGCTGTCACCTGTCCGCAGAGCACTGGCTAGACAGCCGGGTCATGTGGCTAGAACGTATTTGACGTGAGCTAATGGCTACCATGCGCACAGTGGTTGTAATAACAATCCAGACTTTGAATAATGTAACTCGGTGCTTTGTCTGGGGCCAGCGAAGATGTTACATCATTATGACAGACGCTTGAAAGACTGTTTTATTGGAATAATAGGGTATCGTAAGATTCAATATGGTCTGTAGGACAATGCAACTTTCCTTTAAGTAAATATGCATGCCAACATAAGGTCTTCTTATATAAAACTGCAGGCAAAATATATAACTGGACCCAGTGATTCCATCACTGGGTAATAATTTTCACTTTACAAAGATTTCTCCAGTGATGACATGCATGTGTTCGGCTCAGCTCTGATTACTGCTTAAACGCAACATACAGAAATCAGATGTGGACTGCACACAGAATCCACTAATAATGTTCAATGGAATGTGGAATGAGCTGAGTGTGAGAAACTACTTAATGCAAGGCTAGGCAGGAACACTAAAATGCATCCTAAAAGTTTCCTATATGAATGCAAGCCCTTAGCTACATATGATATACTTGTATGTCCTGACTCTTTCATTTAAACTGCATTTGGAGTACATGTATGTTCCGTAAACAGTAATAGTTGACATATTCCTGCATCTTTTTTCCACGTAATGATCCTACATATAGGGTTGCAATATAGCCATAATCCTGCTGAAGCATTGTAAACCCTAACCAAAGCAAATCTATGCACAGGTTAATGAGCTCATAGTAATTTGGTGACAGCACCGTTTGAAAAGCATCACCACGAAGAAGCCCACTTATTTTATTCTTAACAATCAACTGATACCTTCTGCTCATTCACAGTTTGGTAAATAAACTGAACGAATTTTGAAGTTTAGATTATATATAAAACTACAACAAACATGGTAAAAAAACATGGAGAACTGACTTGATTGAGTGTACATAATCTTTGAATCTTAGTAATTCTGTGCAAAATCTTCCTCAGAATGTATCCATTTTGCAGTTTCCTAGACCATGGAATGAGCCAGAGTATAAAGATTCCATACTTTACCCATTATTACCACATCTCACACATGAAATTTTAACACATCAAAAAACTAATTCCATCAGCCCACTTTTCAGTATACCTGTCTTGCATTTCCTGTTGTATACCTAACATGCTCCATGAATATGTACACATAAACTACACTGAACATTTATACAGTCAATATGAAAGAAAAGAAGAGATGAAGTGTTAAGTAAAAGAATATCACATCTGTCCTTGTGGTCAGAAGTATAAAAATCATTTCTTGAAATTAACAACATGCATGACATACAATAGACAATCCTTTTCATGAGAAAGAAATATTTCACAGGACTTTTGCTTGAGGATCCTTAGACATAACTGGTTCAAACACTTTGTTAGATCAATGCAAGCTCTAATTCATGAGTGCTGCCCTATTCCTGAATCGGAATATAGCACCAGTGCTCATTCTGGAAACAAATATAACACAACCACTGGCTTCTAGAGCCACTATCTTTGTGACCATAAATCAAACTTGCATCCAACTCCATCTAAAAATACAGTAATGTCTTTATGGTGCTGTATTAAAGCACTGTTTGTTTATGCTACCTCCTATTCTTATTCCCCCTGCAGGCCAGATCACTGAACATCTTCTCAACTCCTATCACTGGTTTGAGATGCGATAGTATTTAATACAGAGCACAAACTCAGTCTGTCTCCCAGTCTAGAATCAAGTGTGTGATTAAATGCAAATCCTCGATGTGTTCACTCAATAACCCTGTCCAAAATGAATTTCACAGCTTCTGGTCTCCTCAGCACCCTAGGCACCTTGTACTGATTTGAGGCCGAGGTTGGCTGTTCTAATATGAAGCGACGTAACGCCAAGAAAGACCCTCTCTCAACAATGTGCACTTGGATAGGATCTATGCACCCTTTGTGTCGGAATGAAGAGTATGGATAAGAGTGAACCATCAAAGCATCATCAAGCTGGGGAGAAAGGCAGAAAAACTGCATGAGATTGGTGAGCTGTCCTTTGCTGTAAACATGAGGCCAAAAAGAAGAAAAAAGAGTAGAACTGTAAACCTTTTCTTCTACAAGGCACATACAAAAAAAAAAGAATACTTTCACATTCATGAAAACTTAGTACAAATATTAGTCCTCAGTAGCTATGTTCAGTTGACACCGACTGGTGACATGTGGATTATAAAGATGGTAAATGGCCAACGCCAAGCAGCAACAGGTGGATGAAAGTGTTGAAACAGTAGCTTATGATCATACTGCTTGGATAACAGTCACAACATAACTCAAAATTATAAGACGTAAACTGAATGTCAAATTTTGGGGAAAACATATCATATGCTGTGAAATAATGACAAAACACAATAGCACTGCCATGTAAATTGAGCGTTAATCCTTGTATAATCTCGGAGTTGAACTTTTTTACATGTTCATGGATGCATTTATTTGTGTCCCCTGATTGGACTATCAAACTGTGACAAATTGAAACGATAGTGGCGGCTCTTTTATCCAGTAAATCACTGCCTAGATAAGCAACAAATCTCCTGAAGGACAAGTAAAAAGGCAAAATCCTTCTCAAAATGTTTGCTAAATTGGTGATCAGAAGATGTTACCATTTTTTTCTGCTCTTCTGCAGCAGTTCGCACTTCTTTGCTGCCATCGTCACTTTCCAGTTCCACAAAGACATGGTAACATGGCTGCTTTCGTTTAAAACCTAGGGAAATGTTAGAGTATAATGATTAGTTGGTAATGGTCATTTGCTTTTGTTTGAAATACATTCACACTTTCAGCCAGTGAGATGACCTTGTGCTCTCCTCAAAGTGATGGTGTCACAAATACATTTAAGGTAGACAGAGGTGCCAGTATCACCTCTTACAGACCCATCCAGGGTGTGGCAGGAGAGAAAAGGTATGATGAGACACTTCTCTAATTTGACTTCATTTGCATGCTTCACAATGTAGTGATATTTCTCTGAATTTCATGGATAAAGGATCTCATTCTGCATAGACATTTTGCAGATCACTTGCTTAGTGTTTCTCTGAAAATTACATTAAAGAAAATTGATAGGTAGTGTCTAGAATTTGAAATATGAACGCACATCCATCTGAGTCAAGGCAATGTCCGGGGCCATTTGTAGGTGAGGCTTGATTTCCAGCAGTAATGATAGTTTAGCTTTAAAGCATAAGGACAAGGCATATACACCTCAGCTTTTCCCCCTGTGTTCCAAATCTGACTACCTTGGGCTAAGTGGTCATTAAACCAAAACAGTTTTATTATTGTTACTCTAAAGACCTTAGCAAAACTCCAACCTTATAACCTCAAAGGAATCTTGCATACTTGAACTTCTCACCTACTCTGCAAAACTCAGATCTCTTGATATATACAGTCGACTCCGCTTAATCGCCTTTTCCGCTTAATCGCCTCGTTTCCTGGGGAACCGAATTTTTTCTATATAAAAGTCACTGGATAATCGCCTCTCACTCCGGATAATCGACCACTCTTCAGCTCCCATGAATTCAATGATCAGCGGTTGAAGGGTTACAGTTGACAAACAAACAATGTACACAGACAGTTTAACTGCGCGACGGATGGCAGA
>JAWQUT010000463.1:552303-564361 GCA_033807755.1 Ellobium chinense
CATGTGAAAGTGCTTTTTAAAACGAAACCAATGATGTATTACTTTTGAAAATCTGACAATTATTGTGGAAAATATGCCCATTTTTGTATTTTGTTGACGCAAATCAGAAACTCCGCTTCTTGTTTCAACTCAGTTTGGTGCCTTTAAATGCAAAATAAAAAGATGTTTTCAGTGTAATTGACATTGTTTGTGCATTTATTAACTCTGCACATAAAACAAATAAAATGGTGCCTGAAAGATTAAAATGCAGTAATTATTACAGATGTTACAACGTTTATAAGCAACATACTAAAGTTTCACGGCACAAAGTCCCAGTGTAAAAAAGTGGGCAAAATGGGGCTGAAAATTAAGTCTTTAAAACTTCATAACTTTTTAACTAATAAAGATATCTCAAAAATTCAAATAGCTTGATTGACAGAAAGCCAAGCTCTCTATTGTGATAATAATTTCCTTGTCCTACAAGAACTTTGAAATTTTCACTAAAGTGCCTACTCTGAACATTACAGTAAAGAAAATTGATAAGTAGTGTCTAGAATTTGAAACATGAACACACATCCATCTGGTTCAAGGCAATGTCCGGGCCATTTGTAGGTGAGGCTTGCTTTCCAGCAGTAATGATAGTTTAGCTTTAAAGCATAAAGACAAGGCATATGCACCTCAGCTATTCCCCCTGTGTTCCAAATTTGACTACCTTGGGCTAAGTGGTCATTAAACCAAAACAGTTTCATTATTGTTACTCTAAAGACCTTAGCAAAACTCCAACCTTATAACCTCGAAGGAATCTCGCATACTTGAACTTCTCACCTACTCTGCAAAACTCAGGTCTCTTAGTATATATTTCTATATCAAAATTTGCTCAACGAACTCAAATATTACATGAAGTCAAATTTCTAAGGCATTCCCCAAAAGAAAATGATAAGTAAGTTTTCATGTATGGTAGTATCACAGGTGTATTAAATGAAATGAATAACAATCAAATTTCCTCAGATTTCATCATTCACACATGAATGTGCCGTGCTTCTTTAAAACAAAAGTTTCTTCCCTGTAATGCTCTCCAGAAAGGCACCATAGCAGCAAACAAGATTTTGAAAAAAAAAACGCTCATTAAAACATACTGGTGCATGGGTGTTTGACGTCAGCAAACAAACCTGCAAGCAAGAAACAAAACTGCAACAACAACATCTGAAACAGCAGCCAAACATCAGGACAATCAAACACAGAAAATGACTCACTCTCAGGAACATCCATGTTTTCAAGAACAGTACTCTCTGTGCAGCAGTAGTCAGCAAGCTTGATGTTTGTCCAGATTTTGGTGATGGTGCCTTTCAATATCTCATAGAACAATGCTTCGGATATTTTCTCTCCCCTAACATTCAGGAATTGACCTTTCCTGCAAACCCCACAAAGAAAAAAAGGTAGAAAAACAGTGTGTAAGCGCTTGTGAATTTTAGAGGTATACTATCGTTGTTATCTGGCTTTCATTAATCGTCATAATGGGTGTAGACTCTGTTCAGAAATTTATTGGACGCATAGCAGTTTCTTCCTATGATAAAGGTCCTTACTTCCCCCATGAAGTCACAGAGCTTGCAGGTTTTCCATTTAATTATTGGCCCTTGCCACTTGAATTCACTGTGGGTTATGTTTCAGCGGTTTAACAAGCTGATCTGCTTATAAACAAGGGATGGACTGCAAAAATAGGACTCTCTGGTGTGAGGTTTCAAGTACCAAAGTTGTGGAGCATCCCATCATGGTGATTCTCTAAGTAGAGTACACTCTCTCATGTAAATCCTGCAAATGCAGTCAGCCATTAATATGGACAACTTTGCTAAGTGAGGGTTCATAAACAAAACTGATTTGTGTTTGTGCCACTGTTCTTGGACTTTCATTCCACAGATGGCTCTGCCATTCATAATTTCTATGGGACAGCCATAATTATGTGTGGGAACATTGATATTCTTGCAGATTTAGCAAACAATGATGATAATACAGTCTTTCAGCTGTAAGCAAGACAGCCCACTGCCTCTTGGACAAATGTACATGTATTCCTCACTTGTATTGTTGATGTGTATAGTGTGTTTTCAATGGTTGAGGGTTATGGAAAAACCTGGAGTTGCAGTCTGTCATACATGGACAGCGAAGTAGCAGGTCTTCAACTGAATCCATTTGAAAATAGCGAACGATAATGTATTCTTTGAGCTCTGTGGTACTCAACAATTCTGTTCACAGACGATTCTTACCTGTATTTAAACTCTACAATGGGACACTGATTGTGGAAACCAACCACCTTAACAACATCCCCATATCTGTATCTGTACAAACAACTAGGGTTAGTGATCACAAGCTCATAGGTGTAACCTTCTTTCACCTGTGGAAGAATGGAAGAGAAAATAGAGGGAATGAATAAGATGAATCACAATCTGTTGAACTCACTTCTGTATGAGATCTCACTATGGATAAGCAGCTCTGCATACTCACTGACACATAGAAAGTCAATCGTTATTAAAATGGTGACCTTTTCAAGCATTGATCTGTGTCTGAATTTCAAAAATACTACTGGATGATGGAAGGGCAGGACATTTTTCAGTCAGGCTGACAGTGACACTGAAACAAAAGTTTTTATCAATCATACCTATGAATAAAAATCACAGATTGTCCATGAAAAGGGTCTAAACTTTTCTTCTGTGCCATCTTGAAAGGCCTACAGCTTTGAAGCTTCAATCTTGTAAAATATTTTTGTAAGAAAACAGAACACCCAAAAAAAGTATGAAATGCAGAAAATGCATCACTTTGCTACTCATAAATGAAAATTGAGACAAGCAGTGCATTCAATAAAAATACCAATAGTAAGTGAAATAAGTATGTCATTTCAAGGACTAAAATTTGCCTGAAAGCTAACCAGCTGGCATGACAACTTTTTTTGGTACCAAATAAATGATGACCTTACTGACATTCACTAAAGTGAAAATGATTTCTCATATTGACAGCACATGAACCAACGGAAGTATTCTTCAGATATTCAAGAATATTACTCCCTTCCACTTATTCTCTACGTTGACATCCACTGTTTCATCTCCTAAGTTGATTGCAGAATTTGTTATCAACTATCCCAAATGAGTGACCTGTAAATTCAGTAACTTTTACCCTTTCTTCCTTCGTTTTATCCCTCCATCCCTTGAAACAGGCCATACATCCACAGAGAAACCCACATTGCTTTTCATCAAAATGAATGACTATTTTGACTAAATTCCTTGAAAGCTACAGCAATATCACACATGAAAATCTTTGCCCAATAACCTGATGCATCAAGTAAGTTTTTGGCTGCTCCTCATCCATGCGGTAGTCAGGTATAAATTCGAAAAACTGTGCACGAGGATGAAGAAGATAATGAGAAGGAAGCTCTGTTGGCCATATGTTAACCCCAAGAAGACCCTCTGAGGCGGTGTAGAGTGGGGAGTACAGTGGCACACCTGGAGATTCAAAATTTACATAAAGTTTTCAAATTGTGTATAATCAAATTTAACTAACAGATAAGGATAAAATTAACCTTTATTACCTTGAAGGGAATAAGTTTTAAAATGGCATACATTGTGGCATACATTCATCTTACTTACATGTACAACTGTGCACATGATACGTAATGCTACAACATTATCACTGACCAAATCTGTAACGTAGCCATTGTCAGTCAAGCAGTCCCCTAGTCCTCCATGTCTTGAATGCCAGGTACTTATTCACACCTGAGTTTCAAGGAACCACAGCGTAAACTGCCCTGCCCATGAGCCATACCCACAAACTCCAGGAAATAGTTTACATGAACAGATGATAAGAAAGGTCTGCAACCGAAGTCTATGATAATATAGCAAAAGCCCTTAAACTAACACTTGGGGGAAGAAACATTAATGGACAAGGAAATATTTGCAGAAATCGACATTTTTTTAACACGGAAGGTTCACAATGCATATTGTTGTATGAGTACAACATAGCCTATATCTCCTCTTTATGCTTCATTACATTTGGGGTGATTGCATTGTGATGATAATATGATGGTGTAAATATGGTGGAAGTCCTTGTTTGCAAATACCTGCACTGATAACTTGTGTTAGAATATACTGTATAATAGTGTAAAAATGATAAAGTCTTTCTTTGCAAGTATCTGCACAGATAATTTGCATCAGAATATTCTGCATTAAGCATGCACCTTTTCAGCCCTTATGCCATTAATCAAATTTCACATTGGTGCTAGAATCTGATGTTTTGGAACAATGTGGCAGGGCACAAATTTAGTCATGAAACTATCCACTCTAAAAACCATCAGCAATCAGAACAGAACCTAACAAATGTCACATATTATTCATGCTCTTTTTCAAGTAAAGAATTCATTTTCCCGAAAAATGTATTGCCTCTGAGTGGGATGCAATCGGACACAGTGGGACTCTCTATCAAGGTACTGGTAGCACTTTTTCTTCTGTGTGTCTTACCTTTACCATATCCATCTCTCAATCTTGTTGCATACAAGTCAAAAGTGCCAGTGTCTGCTGCTATCAGAAGTCGAAGCTCAGGCCACAGTCTCAACGCTAAAGAATTCTTCCCTCCCTCTGCTGCTCGTCGAATCTCATTAGCCCGCACTGGGTTGGGCTTTAATAAACTATCTAATTTTTTCCTTATAACTGGGTCAATCTTAAGATCAGGGTCTATTCGACCGAGTTCAATGTCTGTTACAAGCTGAGAAAGTTTGAGCTCGAGAGTGTGAAAAGCGTTGTAGATGCCAGAGGCAAAATTGGCTTCGATGATTCCAACATGTGGGTCAAGCAGGCCAAAGAGGAGGTAGAGATAAAGGGCTTGTGGTTCAGATCTGACTTCATAGGCTGGCGGTGGTGTGGTGTAAACATGGTGGAGATCTTGTGATCTGAAAACAGTCGTACAGATGTCATTTAGTGTCAGAGTATTGAAAGTGAGACAACTCATGAGGTCTAAAAACGCATAGCATGGCTCACACAAGCACATCTATGAACCATTTTCAGTTAAGTGATACTGCAGGTGACATGGGTGGTTAACATTTAGCTATATCTTGTGGTAGGCGATGTAATTTCCGAATATCCGTATTTTCAATACTTCGAAATTTCAATTCAGTATCAGAAGTATTGAAAGCACTGATTGAATCGGTAGTATCAAAGGTGTTGACATTAATTTTAATTCTCTTCCAACCCTCAGTCCAAAACTAGCTACCAGTTTCCCCAGTGCAAAGCCTAATGATTTTGAAGAAAGTATCAAAAATATTGGAAATACAAAAAGTATCTAGAGTGCTGAAAGTATCAGGAGTACAAAAATACAGTCGACTCCACTTAATCGCCCTTCCTCGGATCACGGAAAAAGTGGGCGATAAAGCGGAGAAGCGATTAAGCGAAGATGGTAATTTAGGCCATATTTTTGGTAATGGGGTTAAATTTCTTTGATGTTGTTGTTTGATGTCGTGCACTGAGGCTTCTCGTCGCCAGAACAGGACAGACTTGAGTTTGACAGTATTGTAGCGCACACAAAATGTTTGATCTCTGCGGTCTCTCTCATTTGCCACCTCGCAGTAGCCCAACAGACAATAAGGAGTAGGATGGCACGGTCGGGATAGACTGTTCATCTACATGACACATTCTCTGATCTAGCCAAAATCCACCAATGCGATGTTTACATTCTTCGCCTCGCTGAGATGGAAGGCGTGGTGAATGGAGACTATACAGCTTTCGGTACATCAGCATTATTGGACGGGCGACGGTGGTGATGCATAGTGTGGGAGGAAGGGGGACAAGGGAAGGGGGTAGTGGGGAGGAAAGGCTTATTACACCTATTTCGGCATGGCAGCTGTCACTCAGTCAACCGGTCTGTGTACATATTTTGTTTGTCAACTGTAATCCCTCAACCGCTGTTTGAATTCATGAAGAGTGGTCGATTATCCAGAGTGAGAGGCGATTATCCAGTGACTTTCATATAGAAAAAATTCGATTCCCTAGGTAAAGAGACGATTAAGCGGAAAAGGCGATTAAGCGGAGGGTGATTAAGCAGAGTTGACTGTATAATGAATATCATTACAGATCCTCTATTTCTCCAAAAGCCAAGGCACTTTTATAATGGTTGGATTCAATCTTAGCATTGATAGAGAAATATTATGAACAAATAAAACAGATCAACATGTTGTTTAAAATCATTCATCTTGAAGAAAGAAATACAGCAATACACATTCATGACATGCCGAGCACTTGACATATGAAATAAAATCAGTGGACAAACACAACTTCATTTACCTAAATACATTTTTTCATTTAGATTTGTGAAAACTTTCTGCACCCATCCTCTTACCTGTCAGGTGAAGGTACATTGGGTCCAATGCGGATTCCGTCCATGGTGTATCGCCAGTTAGGTGTGTAGAATATCTTGAAGTTCTTATTGAGCGCTTTAGTGTTTGGATAGGCATCAGCCACGCAACTGTACACTACAGAAACACCCTGAGGACAATATGATAAGAGAGCGAATGCATCAAATGTTATGCATACTGCAAAAGAAGATAGTCAAGTCCACTTATTGCAATCCCACAGGAATATGGAAAAAAGTTGCAATTAAGCATCTTCTACTTTGCTCTAATGCAAAATGTTACATTTATGTGAAGTGGTAATTGACTGTAATTAGGATGAAGTTGATTCTACTGTGGTATCTGCCACAGTTATCAGTTAAATGAGACAGGACTAGGACTCTGTGAAACATGCCAATTCTGCGTTGTATTGTGACAAGAAATCAAGCCATCAATGATATAAACCATTGTCTTTTGGTACAATAGCAGCTGAAATCATGTTTTAGAGTAGTCAATCACACTTTCATTATAAAATCTTTAGATAAAGTGTCAAGTTTCATCCACACCACTAGATGCTATAATTTTGCCTCTAAAATTGGGATAATATCCTTGCTGGTTGAAACACCAGTAACTGATTAACATGTTTGAACATCATTATGACCAGTTATACTAGAGGAATATCCACCAAATTAATATCACTACTGCACGGTGGCAGACTGTCACTACCAGTGTCATGCTCAACAACAATATCCTCATCCCACCTCAGTTTAAAAGTTTGAATCTTTACAAGACAATTACCTCAGAAAATATCTTCTTCTGCTTCTCCACCACAGGAATGATGTTGGCTGTGCCACCAGAAGTCCCTGATGTAACTGCAAACAACCTGACGTCCTTGGATGTCAGCACCTTCTTCTCGCCACTCATCATCCGACTGATATAGCTTGCATAATGTGGGTAGGAGGTCAGTGGATGAATCCTCAGGAAATCTTTCACACTATGGACTTCCTCTAACTGTATAGATCAGGAAATGTCAGACAATATATCAGATTCCACAGAACACATGTTAAGAATCTTGCATACTTAAATATATTTGGGAAACTGCATCAAATATCTCATTAGTATGTATGAGATTGTAATAGTCTTTTGAAAACACCATTTTTTTCCCTCCTGTTTAAAGCAGATAATATTACCTAATGACCATCCATCAAGAATTTCCCCACAGTGCATTCTGATAAAGAACCTTTCACCATATATATAATGTTTAACTAAGTAGCTCTATACCTTCATGTCTTTGCTGTATTCAGTGTCCAAATTCTCCTTTATCTGCTGGAGTAAAAACTCAGCTTGGGCCCTTTTCACATTCTTTGTAGCATCTTCCAGTTTGTTTCTCATGATGACTCCAAGCACAGTCATGCTGTGGACAGCCGCATAGTGTCGAGCTGCATCTGAGAAGCTCTGATCAGGGTTTGCCTTTCTGCGGGTCACATCGTAAGCAACGTACCCTAGGCCAGATAATCCAATTGTGGAAACACCTTTGCAAATATGGGATAAGATAGAAATAAAAACGTTTCAATTTAAAAATGACACTTGCCTCAGCATCTTTCTCATACAATCAAAGCATTTTGTGCTATCATATGCTTGGAACTGGTGGTGCAAAACAGACAAAAAATACGTATTAATCTTATGGAAAAGAAAATGTAAAAAACTACTCAAGAATTATATAAAAGTAATTTTGAACCTGTTTTTATGTGACCAGCTGCCACAGAAGATGCTCCAGTAAGAACATTACACATTGCAATATTATAATTATCAAATGGCTGCATTTTATAACTTGGATCCAGCACTGTTCGCCCTTGCTAAGTAGTACATATTATTCAGTACAGATACATGGAAATCGCTTTCCTGATACATCCACTCTTTCCTCCTCGAGAGACTAGCAGCAATCTCACTGCTCTCCTTGCACTGATGACATACATACCTAACTTTAGTTACTGATAAAAAAAATGGACATATAACAAACAAACAAACATAAGAGAATTCTTAAAATAATAATGTCAAATATTTTTCTATAATATGGTTCACAAGGAAATGATTTCAAATAAGTATCTACATTTACCTGCCAAGACTTTTGTGACAAATCCCATTCTGTCAGGTGTAAGATTTTCTCCTTCTTCATGGCATTCTCTCAGAGACACTCTGAAATAATGTGAAAACATTCAATTTCACTTTCATCTTCTATGCCCTGCCTATCATTACACTGAAAGGGCCCTCTTACTGACAGCTCCTAGCAACCTAGGGAAAAAAAGTAACCTGGAAAACAGATAACGTTACCTTTCTTCCTATCTTAAGAGGAACCAATTGTATGTAAGGAAAAAGCTAACCTGATATCAATACAATGCATTTGTGACTCCCTGTAGCAGAATGCATGGTCAAGAATTTTTATTTTTTTTGAGTGTTGGGAAGCCGCTTGGGTTGGGGATGGATGAAAATGTTTATGTTGAGAGGCCATTACATTTACTGAATTTAGACTTCAAGAGCTCAACATTTTTTAATCCTTTTATGGATACTAGCCAGAGGTGATGACTTCCTGCAACATTACTTTTATTCTGGTGACTTTTTTCTGAGCCTCCAAAAACAGACAACGCAACCTGCTGGACTTGTGAAAAGAAGACTCTTGCAAAAAGCCATTTTTGCATTTTTGAAAAGATCTGGGAAAAGCACATGGCCAGAGTGGCAACACAGACATGTGGCCCGCTGCTTTAGCGATGTTAGACCTTAATTTTTCCCCTTTAAAGAAAGTAATTTCCTTGCGTAACGTTACAAGACAGATGTCATTTAACTTTACTGAAAATCAGATTAAGCTCTCTACTATTTTTCAATTTACACAATATGTTTATAAATTATTGCATTTTTCATTTCACAAAACAATTAAATGTCACGGTTGTTGCATTGCCACTTTCAGTGGACAAGAATGCGCAACATGGTCTTGGTAAATTGATCATACAAACCTCTAAATCATTTCTCTTTCCACCATTCTAAATTATTTTGTTGGAGAAATAAATGAAACACAGTTTGCTGTCATAATCCAAGGGAAATCACTATAAATTTTGAGGGAAACCAGTTGCAAATATATGATGGCGATTACTGGCACGAGCCGGTTACTGGCACTACAGGATACTGATCTTGACTTGGATTTGAGATCTAGGTCTAGACTAGATCTAGTCTAGTCTTAGATCTAGTCTAGACTAGTCTAGATCTCTGAATCTAGATCTCTGAATCCTGATCTCCCTCCTTACTCCTTAGCCTCCTAGTCTAGACTACTATCTAACGACGACTAAGTGACTCTTCTTTTCACAGTTCAACTATGGCATGGCACGATCTACATCCAGATCTTGATCTTTTTGATGTGACAAGCCACTTACATTCAAAGAAAATAAGAGCATTTTTTAAACCGACAGATAAGTCTTTAAATTACGCAGACTTCGATGTGGCCTTGAGGTTGTTGCTGTAACCTCTGACCTCCAAAAAAAAATCAGCTTAAAACAAAACTCGGTCAAAGTGGTACTGCGCATTCAAGGTGAGGACTTGCAGCAAACACCTGTACTATTAATGACTGACATATGAAGTTCTAGCTGTTGCAAAGGTTGCGATTATGGTTCTTATCCGAATATCAGTACCTGTGTGTTATCGAAAGCAAACGCAGACGTTTCTGAGATGAACTGGATGGATCCAGCCGGTGGTTTGCCCATGGGGGCCGCCATCTTGGGTCAAACTTAGGGGAGACTACTCAAGATATATAGCGAAAATAAAACGAGTAAAATACCCCTGCTTTCAGACGGTGACACCTCTTCCTCTCCCCATTTACCCTTACTACTGATATTGTTCACAGTAATTTTCTCACGACCATAACCTGTTTCACCAGTAGGCCCATTACCATCACTGAGAACAGCACCGCCAGAAAGACTATAAAAATAACTGCTGTCGTCATACTCTTTACCACAACCATTATTGTCATTATCATTATCTTCATCGTCCTCATTACCATTGTCATAGCCACCACTACACTACGGCCACCACAGTCATCACCAACGCCATCGCCACCACCACCACTACCACCACATCACTGCTACCATAATGAAAGAATGAGTGAATAAATGAATGATACCACATCATTCGCCACCATACCGACGCTTTACGGTAATCATTATAAAAATCACAACACATGAGATATTGATGGGCTGATGAAGGGAAGGTAGGGAGACAGCGATGTTATAAGAGGAATGAATGAATGAATGAATGAATGAATGAATGAATGAATGAATGGGGAATAGAGGATCAAATACAGACTGATCCATATATGGACAGAGGAGTGGATGGATGGATGGGTGGATGGATGGATGGTGGATGGGTGGATGGATGGGTGGATGGATGGATGGATGGATGGATGGATGGATGGATGGATGGATGGATGGATGGATAGTCAGGTAAGTTTTCTTGGGGGGGGGGAAGAGGTGGATGGACTGAATCATATAAGGTATGAATAAATTTTGACAATTCAACAAAATCATGATTTCATCTTTAATGAACATTTATTTGCACTAAAATATAAATACATCAGAAAACTGGCACAAGAAAAAAATATTGCATCACAGTATGTGTCATATTTGATCATTGGCAATGATGAGCAAAAAAAGTCAGAAAACATGGTCATTATAGTAAAACAAGGTCATCAGTGTTTAGGAATAAAATAATGATGACAATGATGAAGAGGAAAAAGATGTTGCTGTGCCATTTCTCTTACAAATTAGGAGCACGGACAAGTATCACATAGGCCTATTATTTTTGTGATCTTCTCTTTGTTTGTTTGTTTGTTTGTTTGTTTGCTTGTTCATTTGTTTGTTTGGTTATAGTATCTATTTAAACTTGCAATTAAACTCTATAGTGTAGTGTCAGACAATGTGCAACTTTCTAAAATGATACTGCTGCTGTGGATGATGGAGATGACATTTCAGATGACACCAATGACGATGATGATGACGTGAGTACACCTAGCATCGCTTAATCGCAATTCCTCAAGAGGAAGGGAAAAAAATGCAGCAAAAAGGAGTTGTAATTATCGAAGAATATTTATGTAGATCTAAAAACAGCATTCATTTTTAAACAAATTTCGACTAGGCAGAAATTGCGATTAAGTGGATTTGCAATTAAAATGAGTCGACTGCAAGTAAAAAGTTACATATTAGGGTCATAATGATTTTTATCTTGCTAACATTTACTGTCTACATATTTTTGGGCAGGGGTATAAATAACATAAATATTGATAACTGGATTAATCCTCTCAGACAAATTTCTGAAAACCACTCACTCGCATATGCACACTATCACGCCTACTGTGACCCATAGACACACTCATCAGTTATTCTGCTGTACTGTTAGCGTTGTGCATTCGCTGACTGAATGCTTTATATAAACAATGGTCATGATGACAAATAATTATGATGATGATAATGATGATGATGAGGAAAAGGAGGAAGATGTTGAAGATGGAAATGAAGAAAGTCATTTTTAAAAGCATTTTCTGTGGACAATGGAAGGTCCAGATTCATCATACTCTTGTTTGCTGATCCACATCTGTTGGAATGTTGACAGCGAGGCCAGGATAGACCCTCCGATCCAGACAGAATACTTCCGCTCAGGAGGAGCAATGATCTTGACCTTGTT
>JAWQUT010000463.1:572509-583106 GCA_033807755.1 Ellobium chinense
ACCCCAAATGAAACAATGTATCCAAATCTAAACTGAACTCCATTAGTGTAACTTCACTGACAGTAAAGTGTTTGTTAAACTAACAGATCTTCTCCCCTTCCTCCCCAAGTACTCCACCTCATTCACAAACCACTTGTCCAACCTAACATTATTTTGTCCTTTGTCATTGAAGTTAGGAAGTTAGTTTTTTTATTCTGTAGATTTAATTCTGCCCTAGTTAACCAAAAACAAAGACAAAAACATGTTTCTGGTCTATCATGAAGCCGTTATTTCCTTACAAATTTATTGAATGGGGTGGTATTACAAATTTATATGATCATAATTCATGACTGTCTTTAAGTAGTGGTCTGAAATTTTACAGTTTGATGTGGAATCGGTATAAAGATGTAGTACTAGTAGTGCCAATTGAAAACAAACATCTTGACCACATATGCAATTTTAAATAGTTCCTATCAAATCAGAAAATTGGCCATGGGAAAGGGGAGGGGTGGGGGTGAAAGGGGTTGGATTTGAATTTCGAAGGCTTAGAATAGATAGGTGCAAATACATTTTATAGACTCAGGGTAGGTGAGGTTTAGCCACTCAAGAAGAGTATAAACTTAGTGGTGGATAAGGCTACCCTGTTTAGTGAAAAGGCCTAAAATATTAGGAAGCCTGCTCACTGCCTAAGTTCTAAAAATCTAATTGGTTTAGGGGCATTTTTTTTTGTGTCAAGATTTCGAGGAAGAGCTAAATAACATGTTTGAAAAGTATTTACTATAAACTGTTCTTAATTAGCCAACTTCAGTAAAGCTTACTTTAGGTTTAAAAAAAATGCTAATGTACATTAAATGTAAACAGAAGTATAACAAGGGCTCATCAAATTTTGCCCTTGAAAATAAAACATGCATCAGCCGATAAAAACCAATGTCGCACACCATATCATCCAGACTTGTGGCATAAAATGCCTAGATGACCGTGCATGGGTGATAACTGAGAGTGATCTATGACTGCATTAAACAACCTAGGAAAAGACATGAAGCAAACATAATAATGCATGAAAGAAGAAATAGAAAATAATTATGGGGTGTTGTTTGTTCGCCATCGAGATGATTATGCAGCTCGCATGTAACAGTTCAACTTCCAGGACAGACAGTAAACACGTTCCCCTATCCTAATGAACCTTCTGCACCATTTCCAGTCATGCCCTATATGATAAGTGAGTGGTCAAAAATGCATGCGTCACAGCATGGGTAGTGAGTGTGGCGTCAAGCAAGAGAGGCCAAAACGAATATTAAAATGAACACGAAATTGCACATTTTGCACCGTGCAGCAAAATTCATGCAAATATAGATAGAGAAAGGGAACTGTAACTCCACTGTTGTAGATTTATAGGTCTCCTCTTGCTAGTTTTGGTGTAGATCTTGGCAAAGACTCGTTGCAACACTACCGGTGCAAAAGGTCTATTATACATTGCAGGAATAAAGTAAAAAATTACCCCAACAAATACTTTATTGTAAGTTTAGACCACTCAGGATGATGTCCCATCTTCTCAGCTTCCAACGCTACTCCAGCCATGAACCTGAACGCCTGGGAAAAACAGTAAACCAGCAGCAGATGTAGATCAAACATGGGGAACACAATGGACACTCAACATAATAACTCGGTCAAGGTTCACAAATTTACACATAAAAAGATGAAGAGTAGATATTTGCGTCACAGCCTGGAAAGTCCACATTACGAGTATTAATTAATAAGATTTAAACCAAGCACATTTTTCTTCCACCTGACCGTTTGTGAGAAGATACAGTTGGATTGTCGAATTTTTCACCTACTGTATGTCGCCATTACTCGAGCTGCTTGGTGTCACAAAGAGCAAAATTAAAAAAAAAAAGCAGACGATTGGTGCAGACGCATGACCATACTTTCTGGACTTATCGTCTGGAAATGAAAATGCGACTTTATTTACCCTGTAGGGAAATTGTTTTACAATGTCATACAGTAATGACGAGTAAAGCTTTTTGACGTGTAACGCAGCAAGAGTAATGGCGGCGTGGTCACGGTGAAAATCCCGACATTCCTGCGGTGTTTTCTCAGAAATGTCGGCAGAAAGGAAAAAAATACGCGCGCTTTAAATTTTATGAAAAAGTCAGATGGACTTTGTAGGCTGCGAAATAAATAATTACCGCTGTCCCTCAAGGCAGATTTATGAACTTGAGTTTTGTATTTACTAATATTCAGTGAGCCCGGGGCCACTGGTTTGTTTCCCCTGAAGCTGCTCTTATTTGCACGAATTGACATTTCCAAAAAAAAAAAATTATAAAATCTTTCCACGTAGCTAACCTAGATTAGCCAAGGCTTCCTGTGGCTGAAAAAGACTAGCGTTGCCTCCCTTTTAAAAAAAAATAAATTACGTACCAGTATTGTTATTCAGTCACAATGCCTGCTACCAGGAAGTTAATCATAAGCATTAGTCATTTACGCTTCGAGCCTCACTTAAGACATAGCAAATACAGGACAGTTTGTCTTAACTGGCTGATTCCAAAAGGTAAATCACTTATGTTGATATTGAAATTCCAGACACAGTGGCTGTGTCTCGTTCGTAACACACTGTTAAACCCAGAGGGATACCCAAAAAGAGTTGAATGGTCGTTGTGGCAGTTAGTTTTGAATACCACAGCCTCTCACCAACAGAAACCATACACGACTAGCGCTCAACCATGAACGGTTGCGTTTGTTTTCAGCCAAAAGGTGAAACATCAGCTGCTTTCGGCCACAATTTATTCGATACATTCAAAGTTTATAGTTGTACAAGAGTCGATACCTTTTCCATTTGCCAAGAACGTTTTTGATGTCTTAGTATTATATCTATGATCACAATGCGCATTTGTTGCCCTTGTTCGTAAAAGGCGAGGTGGAAATAAGATTTTTAGCGGGATGATTCTGGTGATGGCCACGCGTTGTAGAGCTTACAAGACCGTAACACTGTATTTTTTAAATTAAAGTGCTTCGAGTTTTGTATTAGAATAATGAGCTCGTTAAATTCAATGTACATTACGATAATACTGTAATGTCAGATTACTTCTAAACTGGAGTTCACCATGCTATAAGCAGTATCGAGTTTCGAGGGAGCTGTAGCCGAAAGAAAACGCGATTTCGTACCGTATGGCCGAAAACCAACACAAACCCGTAAACATCATCTCGCCCCAAAACTGAAAGATACACGTGGAAGAAAAGACGTAAACTGAAGTAAGCAAGTGAAGTCATTACTCACTTCGTTAAAGTTGCTGAAAGTAAATTCCTTCTCTATGGTGTCTCTGCTCTCCATTGCGATCCAGCCTTTGGCTTTCAGTGGTGGGAGGTCTCTCTGTCGCTGCTCATTGGAGACAAGTGCTGGAGGCTGGAAGGTATGCAGGGGTCATACAAGAGTGTTAATTTGGAATAAACTTATAACTTTTTTCAATTTGTTTCATTCCTGGATTGATTGTTCGCTATTGCTATATGTTATATAACAGGAACAGGCATAGACTTAACCCACCTTAACTCATCTCACTGAGTTCTTAAGGACAGTAAAAAACACTGTTAATTTTCTCCTCATCACGTGAGTGAGGCCACTGACTACTTCGAGACACAGGAATTAGGCTAATACAGTTAAAATTTCATGAATAGGCGAAATGCTGTGGCGCCGTTTTATAATTAAAGACTTTGTCGGTATTTATTAGTTGTCTGTAGCAATTAAACAGCTCAGTAAGTTTGCAAATCCCTTATCTCTAAAATAGGCAGTCAGGGTTATGTTTGTTTGATCCCCGCAGGTGAACGAAAGTGGCTGTCCTTTTATTCTATGGGCGATCCCTTCTAGATTCCAGGCAGCAGAAATAGGAGTGTCTAAGCAAGCCAAGATAGTTGTGACTAAATAATGCTGAAGAGCTAGATAAACGGGTGGTGACTTGCGAGCGGTGTTTGCAATATTCATATTATAGACTATCCTTGTTTCATGTATTTTCATACATATCACTGCTAATTCTTGCCACTTCCTCTTCCCATACAAGGCCGTTGATAAAATGCTTTCCTAGCAACGTTAAAGCTGTAGATGGTGGTCGCCTTGCCGAGCTCCCACTTTCGATGCACCGCATAACATTCTAAATTTCTAACTAATCGCTTAGAAATTCAGCTCATTTCCCCGTCGCAGCTCTGATGCAAGAGCAAAAAACAACAACAACAACATAGGCCGGTTGAGCTTATGACTGATTGTCATGATATTATAACAATGACGATAATAATATTAGAGGGTTGCCTTTTTGTACAATAGACGCTTGTTGAAACCAGATGTGTAGCAAATGTCGTAGGCAATATTTCACATACTCTTGCCGAGAGCCTGGCTTGGAATTAGGGGCAAGTAACGAAACAAAGGCAAACTTGTCAGTCAGACATTATCATTGTCTGGCAACACTGTAATGTGCCTTCTTTTTTTTAATCCTGCCCCATACGGTAAATCAGCCTCAAGGTGGGAGTGTCCTAAAATATTGCCCGGGAAGGATATCAAACAGTCAGAGGTACACGTGGTCAGTGTCAGGCAATGTAGTTGTGCTTTAAGCTAAGATTTTATTTTATGCATAATTTAAGAGCATTATTATGGGAATCTCTCACGGGATATACAGTGGTTAGGAACAAGAATCAAAGCCTTGAAATCCGGTAAATTTCGTAATTGAAGTGACGAACCTTGCGCATGCTCATTGACTGAAAGGATAGCGTGCCGTGTGCAAATGCAACCCTGGGTATGCAACAAAATGGGTATGACGATTTTGATGATAACAGTGATGATGGTAATGTTAAAAGAATAGAAGTCTACATTTACCTCTGCCCCAGCGTCTGCAAGAATTAGGAAAAGCAGAATAATGCCTGGTTTGAGCATTCTTGAAGAAACTCAGTGCTGGGCGAAGCTTCAGCTCAACGTCGTTCACTCAGTCTGATCACAGTGTGCTACGTTGCTCCACTGGTGTATAGGATTCAGGTTCTTGACTGTCAACTCTCCCAGATGTCCTGAAGCAATTCTACTGGCAGCTAGCAGTGACAAAAAAAAGTACTTCACACTGGTTTTGAGGGACTGGGATCTGACACGGTGGTGTACATTCACTATCTCTCTTTCCCATTCTAAACTCATCATATCTTTCTAACGACTCACACAAAGCACCTCAGCATCGCCTTCCTGTGCTACCTGCCTTGAATTTATGAGTCTCCCTCAGTAAGTTAATATATACTTCATAGCTAGTCTAGTAAAACACATGAGTGAACGAATACAGCCATCTCCATTGTGGCAAAATAGGTTACATAAAGGCACAGCTGGTATCTACATCTGAATAATAATTATTCAGTGTCATGTCATCAGGCAGCCTTTCTTTCCATCGTCGGAAATTTTGCAGTGAGCCACGATTATAGTGAAAGTTAAAAAAATAATATTCATATCTATAACTATAATCGATAATAAATTAGATGGATTTTATTTACTATAATACATATGTTAGTAGTGATATAAGCATGTGCGTTGAATACATCTATGTATCATGAATGAAAAGTCTTACACAGTATGACATTGCAAAAAGAATTTTCTATGGGCAAACAAAGACAGATTTAAAAAACAAAAACAAAAAAAACTGGCATGACTTGTGTTGCGATCTCTTTAAAAGATGGGAAAACACTGTAATAATTAATATTAATTGGTCCTATTCTTCCAACATCTGCCCATCAGTATTCATGTTGAGACATGACATGGGTATTTTTTATTTTACCTCGCAAAAGTTCTTCTCTCTATCACTTGTCAAGTAGAACTTATCGGTTGAAACAATCAAGATAGTGCGGACATCATTCAACTCTTACTATCTGAATTTTATTGTGCGATCTAACAATACTACTGGAAGTAACTTAAAAGGTTGCGACTCTTCGTATGCTGGCCTACTATCTTTTTTCTCCAACTCTCAAGGCGAGAATATGAAGTGTGTATGTGTGGACTAGGCAAACTGTGTACACGCGCGTCAGCTCTACATGTAGCATGTAGTTCGAAAATGCGGATGTGGCAGTATTCATGTTTCTATCTTTCATCAGATCGGCTAGACAGGGACAAGAGTACCCAATCTTAGTCCTGGAGACATGCGGGCTTCATTGGATCTGAGAGCCCTGGGCCTTCTTGAGGTTTTGAGAAGCGTGGGCTACCTTGGGTCCGTGAGAGACGTGAGATTCCATGGGCCCTGAAGAACCCTGGGGGTCTTTGAGAGACATGGCACTCGCTCGCTCGCTCACTGACTGACTGACTGACTGACTGACTGACTGACTGACTGACTCACTGACTGACTGACTGACTGACTGACTGACTCACTCACTCACTCAGTCAGTAATTAGGGAGCGATTCCCAGAAGATAATTCTGGTGCCTATGACGACACGGTAATAAAAATTCCTCTAACTGACATAAGATTGTGTTAAAAATTAATCATCAATGTAATGAATAATAATAATTGTAAAAGAAGCTAGTTATCCTTTCCCCATACATACATACAAGAGTGTGAAAAAGAGAAACAAACTTTTTCCCGCTCCCCCCTCTCTCTCTCCTCTCTCTATCTTTCTCTCCCTTTCTCTCCCCAAGCTCCGCGTCCTTTCTCCACGTCCCAACCCCACCATTCTAATCCCCTTCTCTCCACCATATCCCCATCCCTCGCCCCAATCCCTACCCCCACTCACCTCCCACACCCCCAAAACGTGTCATGACATATCTGAAAAACAAAAATCAACCTGTCTCCTTCGAGATCAGACGAATGAAGACTAGAACAGGACTGAAAGTGAGGGAGTGAAGGAGAAAATATTCCGAGAGAGAGAAAATAAACGAGCTAGGTGTGAGAAATGTTTTAAAAAAGTAAGAGTGTAGAGAAGAGTAACATGTAAAGAGTAGTGCACTTGATGACTGCTCTGGTGTACGTGACAGAAAAGTGTTCTTACAGGGATGTTATCACACCAGTACTGGATTATCATGACTCACGACAGACTAGGATCGGCATGATAGTACTTGCATACTCTAACTCGAAGTGTGTTTAATACCTTGAGCAGACTTAAGTACGGAATTTTAATCTAATTGTCAGCCAAGGTTATCTCACCTCGATATCGTTTACAAATTTTAATGCCCTTGTGCTGTCCGGTTGCAAATTGTATTTTGCACATGTAGCCGTCTGTGGCCCGGGCTTATCTAGACTGGATCGGGGACGTGGCACGCTCCCTTCCTAACGCATAACCTTCAAAACCGCTGTTTGGAAAATTCGGCTGAAAACGTCAACATGTACAATATCCGATACAGAATGTTTAGCATCACGGTCTGCTCACGGAAATTGCAAGATTTGATTAATCAATTTACAAAGTTTGTGCCACATTTTTCTCTTTGTCTTTGTTTCCGGCATTCACTCTGCCATTTCGTCGACTCCAAATAAAACTTTAAAATTTCGTACCGGAAAGACATTGCGTTTTGTTTGCCACTGGAAATTTGAACACACACACCGACACCAGATCGACGAAACAAAATAACATTTCTCTAGCGGATGACGTTATCCAAATCTGCGTACGCNTCTTCTTTAAAAACGAAATACCATTCTATTATAACAATATTTTTAGGTTAGTTAGTTACCTTACTTGCGCGTACAGTTATAACCTGTTGGTATCGTGTGAATTTGTAATCACCTGCGATATAACCTATATGTTTCATGATATCTAATTTTAATACATTGTCTCGTTTCATCCTGGCATACCACTCAAAGATCCAAGCTATGCAAAATCATTTGCTTCAGCTTCCCCCCTCCCCTCCCGCCTCCCATTTAAACGTATGTGAATGTGTCTCCACACGGTTTACGTACAGTGGCTGCTTCCGAGCTTTCTGTACATACCCCCCCTCCCCTCCCCATAAACAGATAAACGCTTTAGTTTGCCCGGATGAGGAAAGAAGAAAGGAAGGTCGTCAAGTTGTCAGCTAAAATAATGGGCAAGAGAGAATTCACCGGATCAGTCTGAAACATCACACATGCTTTCCCCAAATAAAGAATAAAGCTTCATAACTATTCGTCTATAAGCCCCGTCCTGGCACTCTACGCCCCTGCACGATAATCAAGTTCATTGTACCTGTACTTCACTCAGCTCAGTAGCGGGGTCCAAAGTGCCATCTTGGAGAGGAAAGATCAAGGTTAGTTGAGGACGGAGGAGAGTCAAGCCTTTCACATTCCTGTTACACTCCCCTAAACAAAGTCTTTCACATTCCTGTTACACTCCCCTAAACAAATTCCTTCACATTCCTGTTACACTCCCCTAAACAACTTCTTTCACATTTCTGTTACACTCCCTTAAACAAATTCTTTCACATTCCTGTTACACTCTCCTAAACAAAGTCTTTCACATTCCTGTTACACTCCCCTAAACAAATTCCTTCACATTCCTGTTACACTCCCTTAAACAAAGTCTTTCACATTCCTGTTACACTCCCCTAAACAAATTCTTTCACATTCCTGTTACACTCCCCTAAACAAATTCTTTTACATTCCTGTTACACTTCTCTCTTTAACATTCCACTGATACTACCTCATACGGCGGTCGTTCTAGAAGTCGTGCACGTAAATCCATAATATCTCAAAAACGGCTAAACATTGGCTTCCATAACTTTCGAATATTTTAAAAGTATTCTTTCTTGTTGTCCACACAAAGTTACAGCTTCTGAGCCACTCGCGGAAGGTCATTTGATACTCTTTAGGGGGCATATCACATTGCTCTAAATTTACAGCGTTTGAAAGGGCTTGAGGCCTTCGGAATTTCTTCCTCGCAAGTCTATTCTTCGTTTTACAAAAAAAAAAAAAAAAAGGNNNAAAAAAAAAAAAAAAAAAGGCGTGATGCGAAGTCAGGTATAATCGTGGGTGGGATGAAATTTATACCCTCTAATGTTCTAGGAACTAATTTGTCAACCTTGCTTCGTGCGGAGCTGCGTTATCATGCAGCGACAGTACTTGGGCATTGCTTCTGCAATTGCATTTGGAAGTACCACTTTTTTGTAGTGATGGGCAATCATTGTAGAACTGGCAGGCAGAAAGACAACCGCCCGTGGCCCCAAATAACTGAAAAATATGGTGCTCTGAAAAGCAAGCCTCAAAACAACTGGTCGGTCACCCCTATCATTTATTCACATCTTGCTGGCTTGATCTGAAGGGGTCCTGTAGAAACTGGGGTAAGTGTTATTACGTGTGATCATGTCAATTAATCATTTTGGTCCCTGGATCACATACAGCGAGAAGGACCTGAGCACATCTTACTCTATTCCTCGTTTTTATCCACGGGTATCAGATAAGAAATATAGGTATCTACTCTTAGGTTTTAACTCTTGTTCCACTCTGAACTTAATATAATCACTAGTATCATTATGATTTTCATTTTCATTACCATAACTATCGATCATCATTATCATCATGATTTCTGAGAAGAACCGTCATAATCTATTGATTATTGCTATTGTTTCAAAACTGCTTCAGCGTGTTACTGTATCTTGATTGAAAATTAAAAGTTTGTTATAAAAAAAAAAGAAGAAAAAAAAAAAGACAGATGGGGTACTCATGTTGCAAGGACCTTTTTAAAGCTGAAGTTCTTGCGTAGCACACGGTACGTGGCACCATGTAAAAGGTCTCAGGTTTAGCTTATTTGGACTATCTTAGTATGGGTATTATTATTATTTTATCACTGGCTTCAGGAGCAAGGTGAAAGTTGAAATGTATTTCCCAGGCTTTTACAGATTTTCTTCGACCCTTCTCCGAGACTCATCCTCGGGAATTGTAAAATCGCACAGTTACTGGATTATGTTCCAATATTTTGGACACAAGACGCTCTTTTCTTCTTCATTTTAACAATGACGGTGAGAAATAATATTGAACCAGCATGTTAATTTTGAGAGTACAAAGCATACACATTTATTTGAAACCTATCAGTTTATAACACCTCCCATTTCAGAGATACTATCCATAAATGGTCTGTCATATTCAGTGACACTACCTCACAAAAGGATTTTCATATTCCAGTGACACTACCTCGATAAAAGTCTTTAATATTCCAGTGATAATATCCCATAAAGATCTTTCACACAGGGACATTTGTCGCCATTAAAAAGTTGGGTGTGACCAGGCATAAATAATGAAAAAAAAACAACAACAAACCAACGAAATTTCAGATAAAAAGAAAAAAAGGAACAGCTACTAGATCTACGTTGGTGCAAATGTAGTGTGCAGGCCAGTGTGGCAGCTTCAAACTCATAATAAAAATTATACTAACATACTGTGTTAGATCACAATGAAATTACATGGCAGGATGCTTGTGATGTGAGGGTCTGAGGCAAAAATTCTGTAATTCAACTAGGCAAGGCTTTTAGTATTGATTTCATGTATTCAGATCGTTTCTAGACAGCCTTATAACTTATCCCATAGGCCTTACTTTCATGTGAACCTGATATAGTGCCCATAGTCACTACTACAACACTATCCACAACATTTAAGTGTACATCACCTGTTGTGATTCACAAGAAAAATATAATTCAACGTATTAGGAAGCAATTATGTGGTT
>JAWQUT010000464.1:5107-20655 GCA_033807755.1 Ellobium chinense
AAAGGACAGTTACTCAGTGGAAAGAAGGAGGAGCTGGTGAGGAGAGCAGAAGCCACGCATTTACTTTTTAAAAATCAAGATTCTGGGGATTGTAAGCCCACAGATACATGTACGCCCAACGGTGAACCAGACTGGGATATATCTCAAAACTCACTATTGATCAGTGGACGGAGGCAGATCAAATTGAGATGAATCAGTGGCCTCCATTCATTTACCGATTTTTATTAAAAGGAAAGTTCCTAAATAAAGAAGATATTGCCACAAAAAAATATGATTCTGCAAAGAACTCCTAGAGCTAAAGCGTATGCCAGATATGACAGAAATCTGTTCACCCACAGCTATGATATAGTAAAAAAAAGTTGGACCATTGTAAAATCAATGGCAGTGTGTAAACCGGAACTCCTCCACGAGAAGTTGGGCCAAGGGGCAAATAACTCTTATTTACCGGCTTTGTGAAATTGCTCTATAGCTATACTGGTTATATCATAAGGGAAATATTAATAGCATACATTTATGTCTAACAATAGCATGCACTGTGTGCCTTTACTACATTAACCCCAAAATGTCATCGTATGACAGATGCTTTTAATTTTATTGCCGCTACAAAAATAGAGCATCTGGATCAATGCTACCTGCACCAAATACTCTTATATATTATAACCTGTCTATCTATCGTTTTATCTATTAGTGTGCTTAAAATATTATTCCAGTTTCCATAAAACTTTTGTAGTTATTGGACTTTGAATTAAGTATGTATTCTTGGCCTGCCCCGATACGAATATTTACTTTCATCTCTTCATGACCTACATTCTATATTCAGGTTGTTGCTGGTGAATGCACACGTTCGCTACCTATTTTGAAATCCTTCATGGAGTTCATGGACAAGGTCGCATTTCAAGAAAATGAAAAGTTGAAAGATGTGGGTGGAGTGGAGGGAGGGAGAAGCAAGAGTGAGTGGGGTGGGAGGGATGTTAGAACCTCTGTTTGAACCCCGCGTAAAAACGAAAGGGTTGTTGTTGTTGTTTTTTTTTATTCTGTGGGCGGTCCTTCGGAGATTCTAAATATCTTTCTCTAAGCAAACAAAGATGACTGTGACTGATGCGGAAGAGCTAGGAAAGAGTGCGCTGACTTGCTAGTGGTGTTACAATAAGTATATCGTTATCGTTGCCTAATTCATGAGCATAGATACCATTGTTCATTATTGCCTCATTCTCCTTCGACACAAGGCTGTTGAAAAATGTTCCACTAACAAATTTGAAACCGTAGATGATGGCCGACATTGTTGCAGAGCTCCCAGCTTCTTTTGGTGTACCGCAAAGGATTCCAAAGTTCCAACGACAGGCACAGCACACTTCCCTGCTGAGGCTGTTTCGGGGGAGAGAAAACCTTCCTGTGATCTTATACAAGGAACTTATTATCAAATAGAAGCCAAATTCTGTACTGAATACTTAGGACCTGGAGCTTCAAGGCCCGCCTCGTGTATTAAAAAAAAAAAAGAAGAGAAGCCATTATGGGACACTTCATTTGTTCAAATTCAATCGCACGCTTCTCATCGGAGGATTTTTTCATCATCCGAATTTCACAAGTTAAACATTTCATACTGTATAGAACCTTGCAGATCGCTAGTCCACTCTTCCTCCGAACGTTCAGGTAAAGAAAATTGATATAAAAACATCTAGTAATTGAAATATGGAAACATGTCCATCTGAGTGTAGGTACTGTCCATGGCCATTTGTAAGCGAGCTTTGGCTTCTAATGGTAATGATTGGATAGTGCAACTTTAAATTTGGGGCTTATACTTAAAGGTTGCATGAGCCAAACTGTAAAAGCTTCTTTGAGTAGACTAGTGAAATTTTCTCCTCTAACCATAAGAACGTTCCAAGATGACCTAAACTAGTCTGTACGTCCGATGTCACCACTCTGCTCAATAAATTACAAATGGCATTTACAGCTAGGGTTCGTTTAGACTTTTTCCACTTGATTTAGATCTAGATGAAGAGAGGGTTTTTTTTAAAGTGTAGGGGCATCTACAGGTGCTTTTGTCTTTAGTATGGTATCTATCTATCTATCTATCTATCTATCTATCTATCTATCTATCTATCTGTCTGTCTGTCTGTCTGTCTGACTGTCTGTCTGTCTGACTGTCTGTCTGTCTGTCTGTCCGTCTGTTAATTTATTCCTCTATACCTTTCTATCTCTGCCCCTCCTCCTTTTCTCTCTCTCTCTCTCTCTCTCTCTCTCTCTCTCTCCTCTCACACACACACACATACACACACACACACACACACACACACACACACACACACACACATACACACACACACATACATACACACACACACACACACACACACCTCTCCCCCCAAAGCGCATACACACAATATTGCCACCTGTTACAATTAATTTGATACTGGTACATTTTTATGTATATATATATATATATAGTCGCATCCTAGGAGAACAAAAGTCTAAAATTGCATAATTATGCTGAAATTTTTCACTAAATGATACTTGAAACTTTTCACATCAGACAATGTCGAAGTCACATCTGATTCTTGATTGTAACTTTCACTATTGATTCTTGATTGTAACTTTCACTATTGATTCTTGATTGTAACTTTCACTATAACACCAGGGAATGCCAATTTATGGTTTCATTCAACATCTATTTTGAAGCCAGGCTACACAATAGTAACCAAAAAAAACAAAAAAACCAATCAAACATCAATATGCACGGCAAAATCATAAGCAGACAAAGTAACTCTGTACACTAAACGAGAAATAGAGACAAAACCCCTAACAGCAGTATTATTCAATTT
Organism: Ellobium chinense; assembly: GCA_033807755.1. Lineage (NCBI taxonomy): Eukaryota > Metazoa > Mollusca > Gastropoda > Ellobiida > Ellobiidae > Ellobium > Ellobium chinense. The sequence continues at coordinate 7,927 of JAWQUT010000464.1, forward strand.
GTATGGTGATAACATTGGACTGCATTAGCTATACACATGGTACTGAGTAGATATGAATTTTTAAAAGAACAAAATGTTACCAGCATTAATATGCTTATGACATCAAGAGTTCAGTATGATTTGCAAAGATTAACGAGATGTAAGAAGATGTGTTTACTGCTGGAGAAGAGTTCGTTGGCTTCTAGAGTATCATGGTGTCTGCAGTATTTATGTTTTAGAATTGTGCGTCTTTCAGAATTTTTTTTTTTAATTGTGCGTCTTCCAGTTTTTGTTTTGTTTTGTTTTGTTTTTCATTCGTGCAATTATGATGCATATGCCTGTATTTCTTATAGCAGTCCATAAAAGTTCCGAAAATTAAACCTCTTTATTACCTAGGCCTGACATTCGCTTTACTGGCAAAGCTAGGCGGCGTTCTAGACTGAGTCTGCCCGGGTAGCGGCCTTCATACTGTCACTTNATAGATACCATTGTTCATTATTGCCTCATTCTCCTTCGACACAAGGCTGTTGAAAAAAAGTTCCACTAACAAATTTGAAACCGTAGATGATGGCTGACATTGTTGCAGAGCTCCCACTTCTGGTGTACCGCAAAGGATTCCAAATTTCCATCTACAGGCACAGCACACTTCCCTGCTGAGGCTGTTTCAGGGGAGAGAAAACCTCCCTGTGATCTTATACAAAGAACTTATTATCAAGCAGAAGCCAAATTCTGTACTAAATACTTAGGACCTGGAGCTTCAAGGCCCGCCTCGGCTATAAACAAAAAAAAAAAAAGAAGAGAAGCCATTATGGGACACTTCATTAATTCAAATTCAATCGCACGCTTCTCATCGGAGCATTATTTCATTTTCCGAATTTCACAAGTTAAACAATTTATACTGTATAGAAACTTTGCAGATCGCTAGTCCACTCTTCCTCCGAACGTTCAGGTAAAGAAAATTGGTGTAAAAACATCTAGTAATTGAAATATGGAAACATGTCCAACTGAGTCTAGGTACTGTCCATGGCCATTCGTAAGTGAGCTTTGGCTTCTAATGGTAATGATCGGATAGTGCAACTTTAAATTTGGGGCTTATACTTAAGGTTGCATGAGCCAGACTGTAAAAGCTTCTTTGAGTAGACTAGTGAAATTTTCTCCTCGAACCATATGGACGTTCCAAGATGACCTAGACTAGTCTGTAAGTCCGGTGCCACCACTCTGCTTAAATTACAAATGGCATTTACAGCTAGGGTTCGTTTACACTTTTTCACTTGATTTTTATGAAAAGGGTTTTCAAAAAAATGCCTTTTTTTTTTTTGCAGACCACAGTTTCGCACAAAATGAATTCGCTGAGCATTTAATGTCGTCAGAACTGGCATAAAATCCTGGACGAAATGGTACCAAAACTTGTATTTCAGCCAATGTTTGGAATACGACCTTGTGCCTCTACACGAATAAAATGTGGAATAAATACATGCAGATCGATTCCGCAGTTTTTGTTAAGCTCATCATTATAAATGGAGTCACTTGGCGCAGCTTGGGTGACTGTCAATGTGAAAATGTAATACAGAATAGGATGTCGTCCTTTGTTCACATACACGGATTTTCGGCAACAGTATCTAAACTTACATAATGAACTCATATTGTTAAATGCACTTATTTGCCCTCTATACGAGTATAATTTATGTTAGTTTAATGACTATATCATGGGTGTCAAGGTCTAGTCTGTCTCTCTTTTTAAGAATCTATCTATCTATCTATCTATCTATCTATCTATCTATCTATCTATCTATCTATCTATCTATCTATCTATCTGTCTGTCTGTCTGTCTGTCTGTCTGTCTGTCCGTCCGTCTGTCTCTGCCTGTCTGTCTGTCTATCCGTCTGTCCGTCTGTCTGTCTGTCTGTCTGTCTGTCTGTCTGAGTTTCTCATTGGCTCTCTTTCTGTTCTCATAAGACTCAATTTGCCTTTCAGCTTTTCTTTCTTTCTTCCTTTCTTCCTTTCATTCTTTCTCTCTCTCTCTGTTTCTGTCTCTGAGTGTCTCTGTCTCTCTCTCTCTCTCTCTCTCTCTCCTTCTCTTTCTTGTTCTTATCCTTTTCGAGGACTGATTAACAAGCTTTTAAAAAATATTCTCGGTCCTAATTCTACCTCCTCTCCCTATTCTTTGACTTCTTCTTCTTCTTCTTCTTCTTCTTCATTTCCTTCTTCTCTTCCTCCTCCTCCCACCCCCTTTCTTCTTCTTCTTCTTTTTCTTCTTCTTCTTCTTCTTCTTCTTCTTCTTCTTCTTCTTCTTCTTTTTCTTCTTCCTTCTTCTTCTTCTTCTTCTTCTTCTCCCCTTTCTCCTCCTCGTTCTTCTTCTTCTTTTTCTTTTCATTTCACCTAGTATGAAAGAACAGCTGCAAAATGTGGCAATGAATGCAGAGATAGGAAACAAAACGTATAACTATAACTTTCAATAATAGAATTGATCTAGATCTACCTGTAGGTTATCTATGAGACCCACCAGCCAGGTCGTGACATGTAGTAGTTACTGAAAAGAAAGGTTGCTTGAGATTGTATTTAGGCATGGGCGGCGATCGCATATGAATCAATTTCAAAAACAGGGTTGCCAACTTGGATTTTGTCGGCACCAAATTTCTCAACTAAAATAAAAAATCAGGCTCTTTCAAAAGGAGGCCGGCAAACGCACCTCCTTCTTCCTCCTCTTCTTTTTTTTTTCTTCTTCTTCTTTCTTTTTCTTCTTCTTCTTTTTTTTTCTTCTTCTTCGTCTTCTTCTTCTTTATCTTTTTCTTCATTCTTCTTCTTCTTCTTCTGCTTTTTTTCCTTCCTCTTCTTCTTCTTCTTCTTCATCTTTTTCTTCTTCTTCTTCTTTTTCTTCTTCTTCTTCTTTTTCTTCTTCTTCTTCTTCTTTTTCTTCTTCTTCTTCTTCTTCTTCTTCTTCTTCTTCTTCTTTTTCTTCTTCTTCTTCTTTTTCTTCTTCTTCTCTTTTTCTTCTTCTTTTTCTTCTTCTTCTTCTTCTTCTTCTTTCTTCTTCTTCTTTTTCTTCTTCATCTTCTTCACACTTTTCCCACTATGAAACACAGTGCCAGATGATCTCAGCTGGCCCATTTAAGTCATGTATAAAGCTTTTTTAGCTTCATCGGCAAAGCCAATTTCATGTTTGTGGGGTGTTCATGTTCATGAATAAACATACATACAGCAAGTAGGGAACTCGTAACCTGTGGCCGTACGCATGATCCTTACCTTAGTGAACGCACTGTGGTAACCACGGGAAACTCCCAAAACATTAGCAGTGTTCACTGGAGTTAACGAAGTACGTTAATTAACACATGGAGTTCGAGTAGGCTCTACATAAGATTCGAGGTGGAGAAGTCTTTAAGATATTTTTGAATTCTTGTTTGAAATAATCCGAACAGGACAAGCCGCCAGACAGGCTGACGGGGGTTTGCTATTCATATTGCCAAATAGCCAAACAAACTCTTATCGATGCGATATGGACTTTGGAATAATCTCTTCCTCCACCCCCTTCACCCCCATAACACACCCCAACCATGCTTCTGTATTTTGCTTTGTTTTCTTCGGAAGTGGCCCGCCACTGAAATTAGTCAACTATTACATAAATTAATCGCCACAGGCATCTAAGGTCAAAGTCGAGGATGCTTATCGGTAAACATTACGCGGCGAAATGACATGCGCAGCAACAGCCGTTCCGCTCCACAATAATTTGAGCACGCTGGGGCACCTCTGTGCACCAAATAACGATGTCAACAACCACCAGTCACGTACGCCCACTGGCCCACTGTCTGCATACAGTGCGGTATGCAGGTCGTTCTGGCCTGGTGCCAAATTAATAATATTGGTTGCATACAAGTTGTTTACGTTGGAGAAGACGGTGTGTGTATGTGTGAATTATGTGTGTGTGTGTGTGTGTGTGTGTGTGTGTGTGGTGGCGAGGGGGGAGGGGGGAGGAAGTGTGTGCTTTCATTGTGTGGAACAGGTAAAGCCTTCGGCATGTCTCATGGACGAAAAACAGCGTTTTGGGGGACATTTTTTTTCCAAGTCCCATGACAATAGAATAGAATAGAATAGAATAGAATAGAATAGAATAGAATAGCGTTTTGGCCGACAGAGCTGAGTAGGTCATCTACTGACTACAACATGGGTAAGTGACGTCAAGTCGGCCCATATGTTGAATTGAAATTACTGAGGGTTCACAATGAGGGGCGTTCTTAAGTCGTGCTGAACAGTGCACTCAGTTTTTTTTTTGGCTTGAGAGGGGAGAATATTTAGAAGTATTCAAACCAATTCCGTTGTCTGACGCACTGAGGTAACCCCCGGGAAATTTCCAAAATAGCGATACTGTTCACTGAAGTGAACGCAATACGCTAATTAACCTATGGATTATGCATACGGCCATTAGACTGTAACACTGCCAAAAAATATATCATGCAGATACTTTATTATGGATATAATACACACACACACACACACACACACACACACACACACACACACACACACACACACTAAAAACTTGAAACTGCACAAATTGCATACAAAGACATGTCATTAAGTCTCTCTGTTTCACTGCGTCATACATGGTTTCGGAAAAATCGATAGACTAACAAAAATAAATAAAACACGATTTTCTTTTTTTGTTCGTTATGAAAAATAGTATAATAAAATAAGTGCGCATGTACCTGCAAAATGATTTTCGCCAGTGCTGTTTAAGTAGGCACTAAGCTGCCCCCATCCGCCACCCCCACCCCCCCCTCACCCCAGGGAGGGAGAACTTTTCGCGTATTTTATCCATGTAGAAGAAACTATTGAACTGGATTTCTAGGGGACTAGTGTTGGAGTTTATGGGTAGACTTAATATGGTAAAATGTTGTTGCCATTGATGTTGTCGTTGTTGTTGTTGTTGTTGTTGTTGTTGTTGTTGTTGTTGTTGCTGCTGCTGCTGCTGCTATGTTCCACTCACTTTAAGAGGTCAAAGACACAAAAATATCTGCTCTCTCCTCCCCTTCACCCCCCTTTTCATCCTGACAAATTCTATTGGAATGAAAGCTCCCTCCCTCCCTCCCTCCCTCCCTCCCTGTGTCTCTCTTTCTCTCTCTCTCTCTTCCCCATGTCAGTTCATCTTGTACCGTATGTACCATGTTTCCCTGTAGACCTGTCCAAGCTAACTGAGTGGGTAGTTCCGAACCATATGGTGATTCAGATACTCAGCCACTTCGATATTCAATTCCAACGTCAAGCTCTGGAATTTCGATACCATTTCGGTACTTTCCTAGCTGGCGACGGCAGTTGTTTATATGAAGTAAATTATCAGAAGGTATTAAAAGTACTGAAAGACATCGAAAAAGTTTCGAAAAAGGAGCGATAGGAAGCGATATACAGTAGTTATCCTGCGCTGAGTATCAGAACTGAAACAATAATCGTGGTTTTCGATACTGAGGGTATGGAAAGCTGAGTACTGCGATATATGTGAATTTTTGGGTATCGGTCCATCACTATCAAAGTATCAGCTGCAGTAGGTTGCAAAAGAGGCTCAAACCGGCCTGGTCTGGACGATATCCACTTATGTAATAGTTATACCTATAATCACTCCCCAAATGGCTGCCTTCATTAAGGGGGAGAGAGAAGGAGAGAGAGAGTGGGGAAGGAGGAGTAAGGAGGGTGGGAGGAAGAGTATGAATGTGGGAGAGAAAAAACGAGGAAAGGATGTCAACTTATCTAATAGTATAGGCCTACCTATAATAACTCCCAAATGGCAGCTTTCATTAAGACAGAGGGGTGGGGGGTTATGAAGGTAGGAGAGGAAAACGAAAGGAAAGGATATCAAATATGTAATAACATGCCTATAATAACTATTAAATCACTGTCTTCATTTAAGAAGAGTGGATGGGAGGGAGAAAGAACAAAAAGAGTTAAGAAGAATCAGAGAGTTAAGGATAAGTGAGGATAATAGAGTGAGAGAGTAAAAACGCCAGGAAGAGAAGAAATGAGGGAAGAGATAAAAACGAGGGGACGAATAAGGAGAATGATAGAGTAGGTGAAAAAAATGAGAAAATTATGAAAGAAAGATTCAAGTTCAAGTTCAAGTTTATTAGGCACTTGGCCAGTGACAAACATCAATAAGTTTACAAACATGAAAGAGTCTCAAGCATACTGTGCCCCACGTGATCCACCTTCAGACATTTCATTCATACTCTACTCATTAAATTACACCATACTAATTTCTAAATAGCTTAAAGTAAAGTACGGAAGTAACTCAGAGAATAACATACAAATCCAAAATTAATGTCATTTCAGTTCAACTTAACTGTTACAGTAATATATTGTTGTTGTTGTTGGTTTGTTTTTTTGTTGTTGTTTTTTTTTGACACATACCAGTGATACAGATACAGATACAGATACACCCAAAAAGACACACACACATACTCACACACCCACACACACACACACACCCGCACACGCACACACGCATTTTAAACTGCTTTCTACGATCAGGTTGTTGAACCAAACCAGAGAATGTTGAGAAATGTTTTAGATTAGTTTGTTATATTCTTTTATAATGTTATAGGACAAGAGCGAAAGTTTGTTTAGTTCCTTCATATTTTCTTCTTTAAACAATTTTGTGAATTTCATCATACTAGGTGTTGTACGTAAGTAGCCAGGTAAGTATTGCTTACTAAATTTATGAAAACGTGGACAGTTAACTAGACAATGATATTCGTCCTCGATATCATTGCACACGTGGCATACTCTGTCTTTGTACTCTAATTTTGGTCTGATCCAAAAGAGAGAGAGATATAGAGAGAGAAAACAGCGCAAAGAAGGTCAGGTTTGAAGTGAGAGAAAGTGAAAGAAAAGATGAGAACAAAGAAAGAAGACAGAGAGAGAGAGAGAAAAGGAGGGAACGAGGAAAGAGAGGAGGGCATGAGGGCGCTCAGAGACACTGAAGACAAGAGAGAGAGAGAGAGAGAGAGAGAGAGAGAGAGAGAGAGAGAGAGAGAGAGATGGTAATAGGTCGGGGCAGGAAAGAAAGGGGAAGAAAGTGAAGAAGGAGACAGAGAAATGATATGGAATGAACTAGGAGAATGACAGCGAGGGTGGGAATGAAGAGAAAGAGAAAGAAAGAGAGAGGAAAGGAATGAATGGTGAGGCCATGACCACCCAGGTAGGTAGGAATGTTTATTAGAATGATGGAAAGAGAGAAGAAAATAGGTAGAAAGAGAGAAAACCTGGTTAGAAGTGAAGGAAAAAGAAGAGGGAAAGAGAGGTGAAAGGAGGAGAAGGAGTGAATGTCGAAAGGAAACAGACGGAGAGTAAGAAAGAGAGAGAGAGAGAGAGAGAGAATAGAGTGGAGGAAGCAGGAGAGAGAGAGAGAGAGAGAGAGAGGAAGAAAGTAGGGAAGCTTCGTGACTCTGAAGACAAGAGTTGTCAGTAGTGAACACGTAGGAAGACACAGTTGATAAGGAAATGACCCGGCTGCCCTCAGTGTTTCTAAGAACATAAACAGTTTTTTCTCATTTCAAATTTATGGCCGACCTCGCTTAACCGCAACTACTCGAAATTGTGAAGCATGGCATGAGGTTGCGATTAACAGGAGCTTAGATAATGACATTTATACGGAAGGTCTAACAGTGTTCTGTTGCCTGAAAAATGTTGCGGTTAAATGGAAGTTGCGATTAAGCGGAGTCAGCGGTAAAGTAGAGTAAAATTTGTTGACGTTCTTAGGGAACTTAATTATCTGTTATAATTATAGTCGACCAAACATTGTTGACGTTAGAGTCGGAATTTCTTTAACAAAACCAACCAAAAAAAAAAATGCGAGGATAGACAAAAGAATTGAGTGACGTATGACAAGATAAAGACAGCTATAGGAGAGGATAAAACCTATTAAGTCAAATAATAAGTGAAGAGGGAGGAATGGAGGAGTGAGGGAGTGAGGGGGGNGGGGGGGGGGTAGACTGAGTAACCTTATGTTTGAGTGAGAGAGTGAGAGAAGAGAAAGAAAGGAGAGGAAAGGAAAGACAAAGGACCTGTGAATGGTGTTAACTAATATAGGTCATCGCAAATGTAGGTCAATGGGCTGGATGGATGATAAGGTAGAGCAGGGCTGTCGACTATTGTGGGCGTGAGTTATGCGTATGTAGGTTGGGGAGGGAGGGGAGGAAGAAGAGTGGAGAGGAGAGAGAGAGAAAAGAGACAGAGCGCTGAAAGGTCAGCAAAACATGATACATACCTGTCAAGGCTGAGGGCTGATAGGTAAATAATAAGAACAATAATAATATCGTTATTTGCGTCTGAACTTCTGCCGCCCAAGAACCTTAATAATCCGCTTTAGAAACCGTAGATGCCATTGCGGTAGATAGAGAGAGATATAAAATGTTTTTCATGGGAAAAAAAATACTTTTATTTCTCAGCTGTATATTGATTGCGTCTATGCAGTATGCAGACTACGGTCATGTTGTAAGTGCCTTGGGGAAGTATTTCATTCACATTTTCCTCAGTCCACCCGTCTGTAAAATGGGTACCTGGCTATAGGCAGTGGAAGATATTGTCAGAATGCTAGTGATCAGCGCCTATAAATGGCGGCGGCACTGTATGCTCCCCAGGGAGTCGAGAAAGTCCTAGAGTGATCAGGCCTGCTGGGGTAATAATAGTGTGAAGTCGCATGAGCGGGCATTAGCCTGGATATGAGACTAAATACAGCAGCATTATTATTATTATTGTTATTATTATTATTATTATTATTATTATTATTATTATTATTATTATTATTATTAGTCTTTCCTAATTTGCATTGTGCATGGACAGCTTGAGACCAGATTTCTGCGATGGTGATGTTTAACTTTTATCATAACATCTTGAATTCCTCTATCAGCCAATGAGGCTTATTAATAAACTGAATCTCATCAGTGGATAGATCCGTAATCGTTGGCTTTAAGCATGTGGACCAATGTTAACAAGCAAAAAAAAACCGAAAAACTTAGGGCAAAAAACTTCGGCGAAGTAAATTCGTTGTCCAGATGATAAAGAAAGTTTAGAAATGGTCTCCGAGTCCTTAGGAGATATAAAAATATAATGTTATGAAATCGTGACCAGAAATATGGCCCTGGATTAGCATACTCTCTTAGGTGGGACACTATGGATATGAACGTTACAGACTCCTAATAGGATGAAAATATGATTTTATCACATGCCTTAGGGGGACAGTAAAGTTGTTCAAGATTCAAAGGACAGATTATGAAGAATGAACTCCACATTTGTGAACTTGCCTGCGAATGAGTTTGCATTCTCTCCTGCTTTTGTAAACTAAACCTGAAGTTTGACTCATTTACTTCGGTTTCGGTGTGACCTTCTGTGCAGAGCACTTGTCGTTACGGACACTAGCTATAATAGTTTGTTTGCGCCTTTCGATTTATCGGTTCGTAGTTAAAAACGAAATGAAAGACCTATGTTTTAAACATCATTTTAAATAAGGTCACTGAATTCTCCAAACTATTAAAGAAGACTTAGAGATTGAGGAAGTCCTTGTAAGTGACAATAAAGAAAACAATTTATTGGCTCAAAGAGCAAGTTCGAAATAGGCCTCTGTCATGTGGTGTAGGCTAGGAAGGTGTAATTTCAGCGGAACAGAAAGAAATTGTTAGTCTGATGACTGCACCTTGCAAAACTCAGTTTTTTTACGGATAAACTTCACATTCCAGTCTTTGTACTCTTTTTAATATTATGCCCAATTATTGTCAGAAGATATTTAGTGGTGAAATGTTCTATTGTCAATCCTCCTCTAAACCCAACCTTTTTTTTTTCTTAAATTCCCTGAAAAAGATCAACGGCCTCGCACCTCTAAGCTGCACCTTTTAAATGTTTCACCTCTGCACTTTTATGCCCTCTTCTTCGTTGATAGTTTCCCCACGTTAGACAAAACAAACATCCCGGGCGACAAAACAAATTATTCCACTCTTTGATATTTATACTGGCGGTGGAGGGATGGATTTCTAGATGATCCGAACGACGGACGGATGAAGGATATTTGAAGATCTTGGGTTAATATATTATATATGTATGGAATTCTACCAACTAACTACACAAGAAAATGCATTTTCAGACTATAGCAATCAAACTTTTCAAGAATAGTAATGTGAAACGTTAAAAGTACTATTGCTTCTTCGAACATGGTGATTTCTTCCAACATGTGATATGTGTCTCTTGAAATTTTCAACCTCCGAAAAATGCAGTATTATTTATCTCTAGAGAGTTAGATTTACCGCACCTTGATCTAGATGCACATTATTTTGTGTCAAAGGAAGAAAAACGACTGGTGACGTCACCTGGCTTTTTTTGTTGTTGTTGTTGCTCAGTCTCGACCGTGTATACAAACTCGCTAATGTATTGCCGTGTGCAGTCTGAGAAATAAACTTGAATTGAACTGATCTGTTATAAGAGTGAGTCAGTTTGCAGAAAGATTCTGCGCATTGCGATTGCCCATGATGACGTCACTCTTTGAAGATTCTGCGCACTGGGACCACCCAAGATGACGTCGCTCTGCGCACTCATACCTGAGAGTAATAAATCATCGTAGCTGTCAGTGATACAGTAGGTTTGACAATAGCTCATACATATCCTTCCCCCCCCCCACCCCAAACCTATCTCCAAAAAACCTCCCCCTCCCCAAAATCCTCGCTCGCACGGTGTGACATGTTATCCCACTTCCTCCAACCTCCCCGATCGCCTGTGACAGAGACCATCAACCTTCACCTTGGCAAAATTTTGACAAGTGCTAAAATGAAATGGCCGCCTTCACGCACTCGGCTTCAAACCCGTTTCTGTTTTGCTTTTAATTTGCTTGTGACTGTAGGACTATGTCCTTAACCCTGTAGGACCCACTGTCCCATATTTGGCACATGAGTCTGGAGAAGATATTTAATTATGATAAAAGGTAGTCCTCAAGTAACCAGCATACTATACTCGTATAATATGGCCTCTGAGACCACAGAATAATAACTGTGCTTAGAGTTTTAAACTTTTGTCTCTAATATCGTATTAAGTAAAGCCATGTGCACTCTTTACTCAGTACATATAACAATACATTTTCTAACAATATGTTCACTCTTCGGTCTTAGAGGGTTAAGTCTTATTTTTATGTCGGTGTCCTCCATCTTCAAGGTCCTCCTTGTCAGAATCCTTATCTTCCCTGCTAATTTCATTCATTTTTTTTCCTACTCCTCCCTCTTATTTAAAATGGATTATTATATCATTGCAGCAGGACGAAGCTCAAGTAGTCCCTGGATCGGACGGTTAAAGTACATGTATGTTTATTGGGTTGAACTGGGCTCTGCCTTGATAACTCTCACACAGCAGACAACGCTTAAAACGAAAAGGGTTAAACAGAAAATATCGCGAAAACGAAAAGAAAGAAGAAGCCCCATTTATTTTACCTCTTTTCAAACTTTTTTTGTGTCTAAACCGACTTCGTTTAAACTGAACATAAGTGTTTGGTCCAGTGAATTTAGTTTTAAACCTTGTCTACTATATATATCATCCGTCTGTCAGAGTTTTTTCTTTATCACTATCGTTCTTGTGTTAAAATGATTAGTGCCAGTATACACTCGTTTTGCTGGATGTCACTAGCCTAAGGACGGTCACCAATATCTTCTGATTCGGATATGCTTCTCTCTGACTCATTATAGTGGCAATGGGAGAAAACCAAAATCTTCTGATTCAGACCATCTTCTTTCTGACCTACGTAAGTGACAATGGAATAAAACCTTGATTTTAGCTGTAAACAGCAGCACATTATTTTTTTTTCCATTTTTCTTCCTTTTTTACGTTTGATGAGTTTTATAACAAGGGTTATAATATTTTAACTTTTTCCAGTGGTAAAGGTCCCATCGTGAATGCACAAGTTCTCGATTCATTTTTTTATAAAGTCTTGATGTATTCGTGTGTTGACGACAGCTTCCAATAGCAAACCCTATCGACCTTCGAACTTCAATTCAATTCAATTCAATTCAATTCAATTCAATTCTGTTTATTAACTCTTGGCGAATTCTGCACTAGAGCAATGCAAACAAATACAAAAATACATTTCAAAATGGTGAACTTCATGTATTCGAAAACCTCTCATAATCGATGTAAAGCTTTGCTCGTGAGTCGTTTAAATTTACTCACGAATTCGAATACCTTACGGACTCAAAATTATGGCACAGTCATCTCAAAGCACGAGGTAATGCGATTCTCATTGTATAATTAGCTCTATCTATTGCCAGGCAACCTATTTTCTTTTACCTTCCATACCTACACCATCACTTAGTTTTACTTTTAATCCCCCTCTGCGCTGTCTCCCTTCTCAAGCACTTGTGAACACTGAACACCATCTTGCTTTGGTAAACGTAGGTTGTCCTAGAAATAGGACAGAGTTCCAAGTTCACACCCAACCCACCCTCTTAAAACTGTTTGCATTGCCCGCCCACCGCGAATCCCCTTCCCTATTCGTTTTCCCTCCCCCCCTCCCCCCTTTCCCCTCTTCCCCCTTCTCCCCTCTTCTTAAGTCTTTGTGCACTCTTCAATCTCGCCCACTGCACTGCCTAAACACGCCAGCACCTCAACTGCCGACGTACGCATTTCATTGTTCGACAAAGCTCAGTTCGTGCAAATGCACGCGAGGTGAAAAGTGAAGAGAGGTTTAAAAAAAAACAAGAAAAACCCTAGTGTGCAGAACAAAATTTAGAGGGCCGG
>JAWQUT010000464.1:36540-54207 GCA_033807755.1 Ellobium chinense
GAGGCAATTCAAAAACCATTCATGTCGATTGGATTTAATGTAATTAAAATCACACACACACACACACACACACACACACACACACACACACACACACACACACACANCACACACACACACACACATACACACGCACGCACATACATACACACGCACACGCACACTCACTCACACACACACATACACTCACACACACACACACGCACATACATACATACACACACACACGCACACACACACACACACACACACACACATCAACGAAANCACACACTCACACACACACACACACACAAAATCAACGAAACAGTACCTTACAGCGCCCATCAGAGAATTTCTTGCGAAATTTCAAACGTTTCGATAGTGACCTCGGCCGCCTGAAATGCGCTTCAGAGGGAGCGGGATTCGCTTTAGTATGCTGCGCAAAAGTTTTCTTTTTTTTTTCCACTGTTTTTCATTTTGTCTCAGCCTAAGCAAATAATAGGTCTGTGTACATATAATCATATACTAGGCTTTGGGATTCGAATACTGCCGAATAAGCTCAACTGCTACATGTGCTGCATGCCGTGTGTGCTTACTTCCTTTAAAGGCATAGATTGCTAATGGGAATATAATCAAACTATAAGGTACGAATTCAGGAACGTAAACAATTTGCTGAACAAAAGGCATTCGCAAATGAAAATTAAAAATACCTTCCCACCAGTATTTCGAATTTTGCTTTGAAGTATCGATACACAACATGAAACCCGATAATAAAACCCCAAGATTTCTGAATTACGTAGATTTAATAAAACGTGAACGTAAATACGTGCAAGTGCCACCTGTTGGCATCTCTCCCTCTTGGCAGATGTGCGGTCCTCTCATTCTCGCCCCCCCCCCCNCCCCCCAAACCCCTCCTTTTGTATCGCTGTAGACACAAAACTGTGATTAAAATACCACATGCTGGGAACCTAACCGAATACTCTATATCGTTGCTTCTATCTGTAACAATCTAGATCCGTCTGATGGAGGAAAGTTAATAACCTCTATGCCAGCTTGCGCGCTTGTGATAATGATATCGTCCGTGCGTTGGCGTTATTTAACGTCCCTAGGCAGGGCAAGATGTCCCAAGTTCTACTGCACTCACTTGTGTTGGCTTAGGTTGTAGTCTGCCATTGTTCTTACCAACAACAAGAACAACACCACCAACAACAAGAACAACAACAAAAATGTTGCAAGAAGTAGAGCATGCCATCATCCGATATGGGGGTTGATCAACTTACTGTTACTGCATGACAAAGGTAGAAAATGACTGACATCCGGGAGTGGGTGATGGTTATGGAGGTGGTGGTGGTGGTGGAGGAGGGGAGGAGTGTGGTTATGGTGATTTGGGGACAGCGGGAGACTGCGAACTTTCAGCAGGATGCCCCCGGTGTACTTGGCGCTGTCTGTACAAAACAATTTGGTATTTATGAATAAAACACGAAGTGGTGTCGTGTGGTGCATGCTGAAAATAGGACACCAGATGACATTTGCTGATATTCTAGCGTTGTGGAATTTGCATGAGCTCATGACAGACCCACTGGCCCGTGCTGGCATATCCGCTGTGGGTTACAGGGTGAGAGGAGGGGTGCGTGTCACTTGGTGGCGAAGTGCCTGGGTTCGATTCCTCTTAGCAGCAGGTTTCTTCCTTATATATCTGTCTTCAGATGGTGGAAACATTGGCCTTCTCTCATTACAGCACTGATTCGATGGTTAGTCTAAGACTGATTGAGCTATATCATGAGCATTGCGGTGCAGTTCCGAGAGATAGCCAAAATATTTTGCCGGTATGAACAATGCTGAACAGAATAGCGGTTGTACCTGAACTAGGTATGTTGTAACTAGCAAGTCATTAAAATTTTAGTGATATACTATTTTAAGCAAAAGGCAACTTCATTAGACTACAAATATTTTCTAAAATAGCCTCATCATGTAAATGTCACATTTTCATAATGGAACCGGCCCCAAGCTCCGAAAAACGCAGAGAGAAAAATCAAGACAAGAAATGCTGACAATAATTTGTCTTTTCTATGTCCAAAAAAGTGAAATTTACCGTGCTTCCAAATGAGTACTGTATTTTGGAGGAAGGTGGGGCGACTCGTAAATCGAAGCTCCGAAGTCACCTGCACAGTTAATCCCCAGACAAGCTAGACCAGTTCACCTCTCCGGATTAGCCTAACCAGCGAGGACAAACAAGCCTGTATTTGGTCATGGCCTCAACGTGAGGCTTGAATACGTGAATGACTGTGTAATGCTAATAATAGTCATTTGTAAACAAATGTTGTGATTGAAAACCTGCACTCCGAAATAAGTCAGAAAGTGGGCGGCGTGACCCTGTTTCAGCCATATTAGCCATGTTGAGACCTCGGTTGGTCTAGGTAAACCAAGTAGAAAGCCTATTTTTAAGCAAGTTTTGGAAAGGTCAGTGAAGGGCAGTTCCAGCAGATTGTGACGTCAGTTACGCTAATTTCTGAAAAGCTGCGACTTTACAGCAACTAGTTTCGAGTTATATTTAAGAAATACAGTAATCCCTGTAAGAAACAACCAAAAATATTTCTTGTTAAATTAAAGCTTTTCAGAAATTAGCGTAACTGACGTGACATTTGGGTGGAATTGCCCTGAACGTAAACGAATTTTTGTGAACGCCTCCAGACAGGGATTGTCCGTGATACGAGACACAAGATGCCAAGGCCAGTTGTGACATTTTAAAACTCGTTTTATCGAAACGTTCGCTTAATGGCAAACATTTTTTTCAGTCAAGGATTACTTTACTTTATTTTCTAATTAACATACAGTAGGACTTCATGACATGGAACATTCTTTTCTCAAAACAAACTCCTCAATGTAGCTGATCCAGCGGTAGAAGTATTTTTTTTTTCTTTTCTATTTCTCGAGGAACTAATTTTTAAAATTTAAAAATATTTTCTACTCTAAGATCTACTTTTTGCCAGCCCCTCATGATGGTTTTCTTGATAAGTGTTTCTGCAGAAAGCTGAAATCCAGAGTTATCTGTAGTGACAACTCGGGCCAGCCGGTTAAAGAAACTTTGGCTTGTCTCCCTCGCCAAACCTGTAACCCATTGCTTCGTATTGATAGAAAAACATACTATAATAGATAATATTTAATAAATCAGGGGTATTACTAGTACTTGTAATAAGTTCTTTGAAAAGTTTTGAACAGAACTCTTTTTTGGGGGGAAAGTAATTTTCGCGAGTCAAGCTTAGCTCTCGAAATTCGCGACAATAATTATACTTATGCAGTACAGTTTTTGAATGTTTGGAAATCTCCATAGGAAACAGTGAAAATCGCCCACATAACCTACAAACCAACTTCCAGAGTCTGTTGTTTTTGTTGTTGTTGTTGTTTTTGGTGGTTTTTTTTTTTATATATTAAATTATATAGTCACGAACTCGGAACACTTCACAGAATCAACATTATTATAGACTGGTTCAGTGGAATTCAACATTGGATAATCGGTGCTTATGTTTGTCGCAAATCTTTCCATGCACGCGAGACATTACGGGCAGGAGCCTAATTGGTCAAAAAAATTGGACTATTCGAGTCGATAGTAGCAGAGTATAAAATAAAAATAATCATATAACTTGAAACCACACCGCAAAAGTGGTGAAATTCAGTTTTGAATTTGTAAAAAATATAATTGTTGCAGGCAGTGTTTCCCAATGGCTTCAGCGGATTTCATTTGTGCGGATTTGTGATCTGCAAAAGAAGGCCAAATTTTTAACCCCTTTTCATGTAATTTAAAATTGTGAAAAACCTAACCGAAGGATCCCCACCGTAAACAGTAATATAATTTGAGCACAGTGGTGGCACCAGACCTGCAGACTAGTCTTGGCCACCTCGGAAAGTTCCTGTGGTTAGAGAAGAAATTTTTATTAAATGGCTCAAAGAAGCTTTTACAATTTGGCTGCTGCCGGAACTGATGAAATTGTATTCTGTATTGACGTCACGGGAAGTCAGATTCGTGACTGATAAGTTCATATCCACTACACAATGTATTGTAAAGTCGGCTCCGCTTACTCGTAACCCTTATAACTGCAACATCTGCCCAATTGCAAAATAATTCAGACAGTATAATACGTTGTTGTATGTAAGTTTAAAAGTTTCTGGATAATTGCAAGTTCTTTTACTCGCATTATCTCCTTGCTCCCGAGAAGTTACGATTATCTGGACTGGAATATACTGTTGTAGTAATGATTAGGCAAGTCTGACTTGGTGTGAACAGCCGGGGTCTAATAAAGGTAGTTCCGCGGAATTACGTTTCTATTGCATCACTGTCCAGGTGTATATTGAGGTGTATTGATTGACCGATTTTCGCCAGACATCATTTCGAATATGCTGGAAACGGCTCGGATAGAGTGCATGATAGTTCTGATTAAGCAGAAGGACTTCATAAACAGGAGCGAAGCCCGAAGACTAGCCTCTTGAATGGTAGTCCATAGTTACAGAAAGAAGGCGTAGTTTAGTATCAAGAAGACTTACTTTGAAAAGACAAACAAACCTGTTTAGCTATAATGTAATGGTCAGGCTAGGAGATCATATTACAGGACGTAACGGTCATAATATAATAAAAATTTTATGGTCGGTCTGACAACATGTCAGAGTCCAAACTCATGTATTTTGACGTCGGTTGTTGATTGTGCACTTTGTTTTCGAATCTAGGCACGAAGATACATGAAAATACGGGTTTAAATCTCGCAGCATTTCGCCCCAGAAGTTGTGTTGCCTGTTTTACTCCTAATGATGTTCTGCATAGTGATCAAGGTACAAGAGAGGAAGCCTGCTCACCTCATAACTAAAATGAAAGTCTTTTAACGCAGTATCCTTGGATTCAGATTGAAATTGTTGCTTGCGTTTCCTTAGTAGATCATTTCCTTTTGTGCCTTAGGGGAATCCAGTTTCCTCTCTGTTCTTCTATCTACAGGGACAGGACCGCCTCTTGCATCAGTTTAGCTTATTCAGTCACAGATCGGCCTCCAAACAGGTCCTGTTCCTGGGTTGTTCCCTCTGTTCTTATAAGATCAATTGCGAGCGCCTTGAAGATCTTATAGGCGATCGCTTTATGACTGTTGTGTGATTTTCCTTATCATTTGAGAAAAGGGTGGTCGCTTTAGGTAGGTAATGGCGGTTGGATCCAGGATACATAGATAATCGTGATATCCAGATTGTCACGAGACGAGTGGCCCGTATGCATAATCCATAGGTTAGTTAACGTATTGCGTTAACCACAATGAAGACTATTAATGTTTTGGGAGTTTCCCAGGGTTATATAAGTGCGTTAACTAAGGCAAGGATTAGGCATACGGTCATAGATTCGACTGTGCGTTGTGAATGGGGCCTTTGCGAAAGAATCTGTCACTTGTAGCAAGACATAGCATATAGTCTATTCGTTCCCGGAAAGAGATCTCTCTTTTTCACTACAGCACCCTTCCCCGAACCTCCCCTCTCTCTCTCTCTCTCTCTCTCTCTCTCTNTATATATCAACGACAGATCAGTGTCAAAGAGGGATTTGGCTTATGAGAGACTTCCTGCATGAAAACCATAGCTATGAATAAACTACGTCATTGCATCTCCGGTTTCTAAGGAAGTGACCATTACATTGTGACACTGTGTCTTATTGGCTGGAAAGGGGAGATTCTATACCACCTTTTCTTCACCCCTTCTCCTGCTCCGCCTCTGGCCTCCACACCTCCTCCCCTTCCCTTTACACATACATTTTTAAAAAAAAAAGAAAAAGCCGACAAACATTTTCCATTTTCTTTCAAGAAATTTGTTGATTTCGTTATCTTTCCTGTTGGCTGTTAAATCTGCCTTAAGACTGTAATCTCATATCGATCGACAACGCCAGCCTCTGTCTTCGAATGTTGAGTGATTAGGCAGGCAACCGCATGTGATGAAAAATCTTCTTATCTTGACCTGATATCCCTAGTAGAGATACGCCCTTTTTCATTGGTAGCAGCCAGGAATGTTATGCAATGATAACCCTAATGGCTTTAAGCCGCGACAACGTGGGCAGGTCATGGCAAGCGAGTTGTCACCCTCCGTCTTGACATTTCCTTTCGAGAAAGTTCCAGATTTTTAATCAACCAGGTGGACGTCAAGGCTTAGCGAGGGAACGGGATGTAAGAAAATAGGATTTGTCCTTTCGTTGTTGTTGTTGTTGTTGTTGTTGTTGTTGTTGTTGTTGTTGTTGTTTGTTGTTTTTCATTATTCTTCTGTACTCTTCGTATGAGACATGATAGATCAGGAGGCCAGCGGCCTGTATAAATGATGCTGTCGTCTGCTGTCTCGTGGAACTTCCGACTGAAATGCCAAGCCACCAGACCAGTGAATTTCTCTCTCTCTCTCTCTCTCTCTCTCTCTCTCTTTTCTCTCTTTCTCTCTCTTTCTCTCTCTCTTTCTCTCTCTCTTTCTCTCTCTTTCTCTCTCTCTCNTCTCTCTCTCTCTCTCTCTCTCTCTCTCTCTCTCTCTCTCTCTCTCTCTCTCTCTCTCTCGATGCTGCAGAACGTTATCTGCGTTTTATGGTGCCCTCCACATGTACAGGTCTCAGTACCTTCAACCTTTAATTTTCTGTGCAGATGTTTCCTCCGGAGTCTGTTATGGCCTTTTCTTAGCCTAAAGACTTATTACTTGTTCCCTTCTGTTCAGCACGTGAATAGCTTTCATTATTTTTATATCAGTCTTCTCAATGAGGACTTTCATGCCTCATGAGTGAATGGCAGTGACTCTCCGAAAGTGCGCAGTCATCCACGCGCTCTAACAAAGTCATAACGGTCAATGACCGCTGTCACAGTTTTGCATAAGGATCAAGCTGCAAAATCTAGAGAGAAAATTTAGAAGTTGTAATACCAAGTTAATCACGATGACCAACCCAAAGGTGTTGACGGTGGATGGTCAAGTTAAGGATGATACTTGAGTCCTTGAAGTTTGTATGTGTGACCCGAACGGTTCCCAGCTGTGTACTCTTATCTGCGATATCGCCAACAAATTTCTAGGCCTATCCTTGTATAGATTTATGACACCTATTAGAAGGGCAAATCACTCATTGTGTACAACCCAATTAATCCGCTAACATATAAAATCCCCCTTTTTTGGGGTCCTGCCAGACAGTGTTAGGGTGTAGAAATATGTAAAATGACCTATGATTGATCTATGTAAAGCATCCAATTTTAAAGTTTCAGGTACAGTTTGAGCCTTCTAGATAAAAAAGTAAAATGTATAGGCCTATGTATTCGCACGCGGTCAAAACCAGCCAAATGAAAAATTGGGGACCAAATCAGAATTTGAGGTGATCTTTTTCGAAAGACATTTGTGAAAAATTTTGGGCTTTGACCCCCCTTTTTCTTCCCGTTAAAAGATCGGGGCAAAAGAAATACTTTAACCTCCATGGAAGAAATTTCCCCAAATCACAGTGGTATATGTAGAATAACACAAAATGTTAATAGGGCCAACAGAAGAGAAAAAACAATAGGTGTCAAAAGACCTATAGACTGTCATGTCTGTATGTGCAGATCAACGCATGGCTATTGAAATAAATTTGAACTTGAGTGAAAATGCATCTTTACGCAAGTTTTCTGCGTGAGTGAGATAGGTGTTGTAGATTTTATCCTTCTAGTTTTTCTTCTTGTTTGTATTTCTCGACAGATGTCATTTCTGGCCCATAAGTCAGACCAGAATCAGGTAGCTGGTTTGATTTTGCTCTCAAAATCCATTTGCAGTCTGAATGCGTCATGTTTGAGGATCTGACGCGTTACAACGGGGGATGTTATTCACACTTTTTTTCTGATTTGTCATGGGGTTATACCCAGCAATAAACTTTTGACATAGTTTTTCACACGTTTATCTTCATTGACCGATATAACGCGTCGTTGCTTTGTGGAAAATATAATGATGAAATTCTGGCCATCCTAACCTTGTTTACCGCGTGGGAAGTAAAAAGCTCCAATACTGACTTTGGAACAGAGATAAAACTGTTCTACTGTTGGTCCGTTTAATTGACAAAACAGAAGGCTTTGGCAATGACTGCATTCCTGTTATTATATTCTTCGAACGTTTAATGCTCCACCATGTTATAATTTTCAATGGTTGTGATGCATATACTTTCAAAGTCTGCATTAAATCTTTTTGTCATTGTCATTGTTATGGTAATCTCATTACCCATGCAACGTGTTCTCACCTTTCAAATAAATGGTCCACCCTCATATCAACGCACTGTACGCTGCTTACTTTATCTACATCTATTTAACCACTTTCTCGCATTCCCTGAGCTCTTTTTAAATAAGCCCGAAAATACGAGATATGTGTCAGCCAATAAAAGGGTATGTCTCAAATCGCAGCAGCCAATCAGATGCCTAGTTATCCTGCAGTTTGATTTTGATCGTGGTTGCGAAATTGCTCTCCTAATAATCTTGGAAGAGATGCAGAATCCATCGGCCATACTTATCCTCTCTGCTGATATATAAGGTCGTATTTCACATCCACGAAGATTAGAGAGGAAAAAAACAAACCGCTGTTGTTTGCACTGTTTATAATCTTTTTACTGGCTTGAAGAGACGTAATTTTCTTTCTAAATTGTTACAGGCATATATTGTTGGGTTCTCACATGAATTCTGATATTGTCATCAGATCCATCCACACATTTTTAACAAGAGTGATTCACAATTTACATTTGACGTAATTATTGTAGAATACGTCAACTAGAACCTTATTATGTTTCAGATCACAGCTGGTAGTCAGAATCCACGGTAGTTTGCCCAGTGAAGTGTAGTGCCCTGCACAGGTTTGCCTTCTACATTTAAAAAAAAATGCAATGTTTGAAGGCAACCTTTCAGTTTCCAAATACAGTAGGACTTTACGAACTCAGAATTCCACAAAACCAGCCCATAATTTGGAGCTTATAAAGATATGTAGAGTTTCTGAGTAAAATGCGGATGGACCACTCACAGTCGTTTTTAGTACCTGCAGGTAGAAAAGTAAGGGATTTGGGCCAGATTATAACAATTATTGGACTTTTTGTAGTATATGACACTCGGAGTTATGAGAAAGAAAGAAAGAAAGAAAGAAAGAAAGAAAGAAAATACGACTATTTACCCCGTAGGTAAATTGTTTTACGTCATACATCTCATTCATAATACAACACATATATATAATAATAATAATACATACACATCATACATGTAAATACATCCCTTGTCCATGTGCCGACACTGAATGATAATGGTGGAATCGATACATGAATATATCAGGTATCACTGTGCCCCTTCGGTATGCTCAGTCGATTTCGATCCTGGATCTTTTTTGTACAGAGTAGGAATTTCGATCCCTCCGATACCTTCCCATAGTTTTGGAACCTTTGAATAACGTTGGTAGGACAGGCAGTCTAACCTAGACATTTCATCACCGGTCGTGTCGGAAGTGTTGAAATAGTATCGAAACTGACGCAGACAGCGACGAAGGTGAGTATCGAAAGTACTGATACTCCGAAACGATACCCCCCGCTAGTTCTGAATGAGCATGATGACTGTGTGCCGTGTTTTCTCCTGTGATCAATCTACTAAGTGTGAAGAGATTATTAACAAATTGCATGATTTGCATAGAGGGGTCAAACATAGAAATAGAAGCTGCTCCGTCCATTCTGTACTAGATTAATCACAGATGTGTCTTATTCAGTGTGCTCGATTTCGCCGTAATTCAACCCTTTCCCTGACCCCTTTTCTTTGTGAAACAATGACAAATGCTCATACATTTACGGCGAAATCAAGTCCGTCCGTTTTATTTAAGGAATATTTTTAAGTTTTTATTCTGATTCTAAATCACTACGCCAGTGTCACGCATTTCCATTTATCTTGATCATTACCGAAGGATTACAAGCATGTGTGGCAACTTTTAATGAATCAATTTTAAATCTTCAGTGACGTGAGCAGATTTACGGCTTTCTAATGACCGTTGCGCTATTTTGATCACAAAAATTGGCTGTTTCATAATGGGAAAATCATCACTGACGTTTGTTGCTCTAGACTTCCGCCATATTGTTTGATTGTGTGACTTACGTTACCCTCAGTTCATGTAAGGATTAACACCATTAGGCGACTTGATTGTGAAGGCCTTGACTTTACTGCCATTTACCTTTTAACCAGCTGTACACACTATCTTTCCCTTCCTACAACATTACTGTTGATTGCACCATGCATGGCAATACTGCTTTTGGTTCAATGAACATTCAAGTTTTTACCAATCACACCCATGCATGAAGAAAATTTGCATGTATAGACACTTTCACTTTGTTTAAACTAAAGCTTGTGTTGGCATACACAGGACGGTAGAGGTAGAAAATTAAAATAAATACAAATACTGTATTTGAGTGCACGGGAACTACAGGTATAGATCGATGGCATTGTTGTTTGGACCCAAAAACAAGCTTCAAAGATTTGTGTGTCAGTATTTATCTACGCACAATCAAAATCTCTGCTTTCACCAAAGCAACTCTTTGGTTTTTTCATTTCTCTTTGATTTTTCAAAATGCCCTCACGCAAAACTGATGAAGCTCCACGTGCAAAAGGCATTGTACTCGCTTACGCCAAATGGGCATGTTCAATGCGTGTGAAGGCTTTTTTTGAGCCATGTAATTGTTTCCGTTGTTGTCCTCCCTAGACTTGTCTATCACGTGGCTGTCACGGCACATCTGCCGCACATTTCTCTGAGCCGCCTTGTCTTTAGTCACACGACTTCCGCGTACACGTCACATTTGCGTCATTGTCACCATCTTCACTCATGTCGCACGACGCGAAAAGACCTCGTGCCTTGCGCTTGACTTCTGGATGGATTTGGCCAGTCAGAGCATTCACCGCGTATGATTTTGGCGTACATGACTTAAATTTTCGCCATGTGTCATAGTCCTAGTTTCTGTTCTTATCTGTTTTCTATCACAGTTTTTGTTGTTGTTGTTGTTGTTGTTAGTGTACCTTTTTTACTTTCTGTAATTGATAAATGGGCTCCTTTGCACTCTGTAGTGTCTTCTACTCCCTATATTCTCGGGTCCATTTTTTAAATAATATATTCTTGACTTACTTACCCTATCCTAGAAGAGTAGTAAACCTTGTAGTCTAAAATCGATGTTACTAAGCGCATAAAAGATGTCTGGGATATTTCATAGTCTGATGAGTTTCTGTATATCATTACGTCATATTATTGTCCTTCGGCGTCAGCTTGTCCCTCCTTCATAACTAATTCATCCCCCAGTCTTCCTCATGACCTGCAAACAGTTGCCACAATGGCTTACCGTGGACTTCAGTGACCTCATTATTTTAACTCAGCAACCTTCTGTGAAACTAGGCACAATGATGTAGGATTTTTTTTTTTTGGCTCCTGTATCTTTTAATGTCTTTTTTTTTTCTTTTTCTTATAGCCTACTATTTTCATATCAAGACTAGTACTAGTAGACAGCTCCTGTTTTGTTTGTTATCTCTTTCAGACTAAATCCCATTATTTTGCTGTAGTCAGCTGAAACAGGCGCAGACAGTACTGCGAAAATAAGCATCGAGACTGTGAGGTATTACCATGACACTGTGGAAATTGGCGTAGAGACTATGGCCAGTATATCGTAGCAATAACCACTAGCAATAAAAAAAATTTATGGGTGCATGAGAAATGATATATACATGTATTACATACAAAACAGGCACATTCATTCTTTTTATTTTTAAGGAAACAAGGATAGTTAATTATATTCAAGCCTCATTAGGTAGAGTTAAAGTTGGCACAACATGCATTTTTTCAACAAACAAACACATTCTTGGTGGTGGGTCACAGCTGGTCTGCTTGATAATGTATGTATTGTCAGACAATAAAATCCGGAATGTCGGCTATATTATTACGGTCTTTCTTATCAGGACCATCGTCGTTGTTTTTACTATAGCTCATTATGTATGGTGCGTAAACAGATTAATGGGGCAACAACGGGAAGAATGCAACTCAGGTAAATGAGAAGCATCGGGCAACAGGTGCGGCCTTAGTGCTCGCACAGTTTATTGTACTTGCAAAGCCATTTGAATCGGCGAAGTTCTTTAATATGCTGCAATATTTAGGGTTATTGAGGGTTATTGGAATGAAATGGGCAGTTCGAATGGTCATGGAAGATCGATCTCTCAAGAGGCGTCTTGTAGATGTTGCCCTGCCATGTCCTGAGAAAAGTGCTTCCGCATCTACCCGTCCGAGTAATCCCCAGTTCCTTCCTTAACAGAAAAAAAGAAAACTGAGTGTTGTAAACCGTGTCCCATCATTATCCAGTGTTCTGTTTCAGTCATTCTTGTAAACAGTTTTATGTCTATTTGGCCACCAGAATTTAGAAGCCCGTCTTCTCGTCGGCATCAGAAATGGCCATTTTTGTTTGTTTGTTTGTTTGTTTGTTTTTCGTATACGTTTTCCGTCATCTTCAGTATTAAATATAGATCCACCTCGTCGTTGTCCTCTCTCCTTTTCTCCTCCTAGAAGAAAGTAACAAACAAAACAAAACAAAAAACCCTAATCACAGGCGGCTTCTTCCGTAAGTGTATGACATTTTTTTTTCCAAGTTCTGACATCAGGTCATTGGATGACATCCTTTGCGCTATCTTGTATGCCTGATTTGGCCTGTACTAATCTGCTTGCAACCTCTTTCCATCAAGATATTTTCTTAAAAAGACCCGTTCAGTAGCCATTCATAGCAGCTTATTATGGCTGTCTCCCGTTCCTCCACCTCCTTCCCCCTTCCCGAAGATCTACGAACTGCTGCCTTTTCCTTTTTAAACACGCCTTTCCAGTTCAGCTGTACCGTTCTCATTTATCCGTAATCTCTCCCCCTCTCTCTCTCTCTTTCTTTATTTCTTTTCTTTTTGTCCCTCTCCGCTGCTGCTGATGCTCACTCGCATTCATGTTTCCTCGGCGCCCACTCACGTCATGTTCTCGCGGTATCACCCTCCACCTTCCCCTCCCCCTCCCCTGGGCTTTATTTCATTATTTTGTGGTGCCGAACGTGCTTCGCCCGTTGTGCTATTTTCTTCCTCGCTTGCTTCTTTTTTTCTCTATTTTAGTTTTGTTTTCTCCCTTCCCCATCGCCTTCCAAGAGTACACGTTATTGCTTTATCGATCTATTCCTTCCAATCCTGTCCACCCTACCCCTGCCTCTCCCTCCTCCCCTTTTTCCTCTCTGGTCTAACAACCCTCGGCATCTCCAGCGAGTTCATCCACTGGTGGATGCGTTGCGGGCTATTAACGTTATGACTCGTGTGGTCATACGAGAGTACGTGTGTAGAGAAGGAGGTAGGTGTGTGTGTGTGTGTGTGTGTGTGTGTGTGTGTGNGTGTGTGTGTGTGTGTGTGTGTGTGTGTGTGTGTGTGTGTGTGTGTGTGTGAGAGACGTATACCATGTTGCCACTCATAGGGATTTTTCCCTACTGTAGGGTAAAAAAAAATGGCTATATCAAAAACCATTTTTTTGCCTCCCGACATAGAGGAAAATCGCCTTTCGCACGTTATAGATAAAAAATACTGAAATGGGTAAAATACTTAGTCCTCTGTTAAATTTACCTTAGCATTGTGCATAGCAGAGATATGAAAGAAGAAAAAAAATCACTCTCGTGGTAGAAAAAAAAGCACATGACCAAAGTGGCAACACGGGGCAATATCCGTGCACCGAGATCGCATTCTCCAGACCAGGAAGTGCCGAGAGTTTGTTTCTCTCTTTTCCTTTACCTCCTCTTCAAGTGCTCGGTGCATTTGGGCAATGTGCGTGGATCTGGGAACGGCAGCGTACGTGTGCACTGTGTAAGTGTAAGCGCGTGTGTGTATGATGTAATGGACTCCGCGTCTACAGTGTGGGTAGAACTGGCAATGGAATCATAGGTTGGCACTGTGTACGCGCAAATAATTACTGTATGTTATATGATGAAATAGGCTGCTCCTCGTCTTACATAATCATCTGAAAGGTTTTCAGATGTTGATGGGAAGAAGATGATAATGGAGAGGCCATTCACAAGCATGGGAACATTAAATCGTTTTAACTTACCATGCCGGCCCCCCCTCTCTCTCTCTGTCTCTCTCTCTCTCTGTCTCTCTCTCTCTCTCTCTCACACACACACACACACACACACTCTCAGTCAGAGGGTGAGTTGAGGACTCTCGGGGCGCTGAACCGTAGAAAGATGAAGGGCCATCTTTCATCACAAGAGATAGAGAGAGAGAGACAGAATATCAATATTTTTTTTTTCTAAAATAAGTTTAGATTCATACCCGTACTGGAGTACATGGTTTTTGCCTCTATGGTATCCTAAGGCGGCTTTGTTGAGGGCAAAATCTACTATAGCAATAGATTTAAAACTTTGGAGCGAACATTTTTCTGACCCCAGCCCATTCTCTTTCACACTTTTTACACAGTCTCTCCCAATTTCTTTCTCTCTCTCTCTCTCTCTCTCTCTCTCTCTCTCTCTCTCTCTCTCGCATTCATATAATTTTTAACAAGGNTCTCGCTCGCTCTCTCTCTCTCTCTCTCTTTCTTCTTGTCTACCAATTCAGGGAGGAGATGGGAAGAGAGGCGTAAAACGCGGGACCGTAACTTTAGGCTTTCCGGTCTTTGCCTAAGCTGCTGCTACTACTCTCTCTCTCTCTCTCTTTCTCTCTCTCTTTCTCTCTCCCCCCCCCCCCNCCCCCCTCATTGTTCTCCTCTACCCCTCCTTGCTTCTCTCCTCCTTCCTTCGACCCCCATAACCTTGCCTTTCTCAAGGTGTTGTTGACGTCAACCATTTTGACGCAACTAACACTTCCAAATGAATAAGCCGGAGTGTGTTTTCCTTTGTTTTGTTGTATTTATTTTACCGAATGTCTGATGGAATAAATGGTGATAATGTGGGTTAAACTTCTCGTTGTGTTGTGTATGTAATCAGACGACAAAGTCCCTGGGGCTTCTAATGTTCATTTTCTGCGACCTCGTCATCAGCTTTTTGGGTATGAAGATGCCAATGTTTTGTTGTATTGTTGTTGTTTTTTTTTCACTGTTAGCTGTATAAGGCATTACACCTCTCATTAACTTATCCAGGGGTACCATGCCAAAATACTTTCCGCACATGTTGTTTATCTCTCTCTTCAAATTTAGACACAAAGAAAAATGCCCCTAAACTAATTCGATTTTGAGAACTTAAAACAGTGCTGCAGGCTACCAAATATTTTAGGTCCTTTCACTCAGTAAATAGAGCAACGTTACCCACCTAGCAACAACCATAAAGTTTATACTTGAGTGGCTAAACCTTACCTATTCGGAGTCTACAAATGTATATGCCTTTGACATTCAAATTCAACTTCTCCCCCCTTCCCATGGCCAGTTTTCTGATTTTATAGGGACTATTTAAAATTACATACTTATATGCCAGGTGCTGCTGACGTCTGCATATTATTACAAGCCACACACATTTGCTTCCCCTGTATCACCACATGTCGTCTAGGTCTGAGTGCACTGAGATAACCGATACACAGATAAAATGTGTATACCTTTTTGAACTTTGTTTCAACGCATTTTTTTAACAAGACTTAATGTGCGTGGATTTAAACAGAACGGTTGTGCCCGGGGTAAAAAAAAAAAAAAAAGTATTTCTTAACTGTACCAGAATAGGCCTAGAAGTTTTGATGGCATGGGGTCATACATGATATCTTAGAGAGCATGAAAATAAGGTTGAAGGATTGATTTGTCTTGTCCGTACTTACCTGCAGTTAAAACTCTGCTTTGATGAATATAATTTGTTTCAAACTGTTTGCACCATTCAGTACTCTGATGTGCAGTTTTCCGGAAAATTCCAGTGCGCTGATGATGGCAAGTTGCACACAACATAACGTGCATTACAACACTGAAAAATTAATGGTAGCGCCTCCTCTTAAGCGGAGAGAAATGTCATTTGAGTCAACTAACTTCCTACTTCCCTGTTGACATGCCCCTGTAGCCTTTTGTCGGCCATGTGCATTTTGTTATGTCTAACAACAATTACTGTTTTTAATAACAATAACTGTAGGTAACGAAGGTCATCCATTTTTTTTTCTTAAAAATGTATATGAAGGGTCACATATTTTTTTAAAATGTATAATGAGAAGTGACAACATAACACTCATGCAATTGGTCTTGGATACACACAAGAACTAGCTAGTTATGGTAAGTAATATAGTTGTCAAAAGGGATAGGGTACCATTTGTAATAAGTGTTCGAAGACAGCATTCATTTGAAACGCAATAATAATGATAATGATAATAATAATTGTACGTATATTGTATTTTTAGTTTCAGCAAGAAGATTCCTGAATCTCTATACTATAGAGGAATTGGGTTGAGTTTTTAAGAAGTCTCAAGTGTTGGGATGTTTGTGATAAAGTTTAAGCCGTAACTGCTTATATTCCTTCATACCGTACTTCAAGACTCAGTAAAAGTCAGTAGTGGTGTCTGTTTCTCTGTCTATCCCTCTCTCTTTCTTTCTCTCTCTCTCTCTCTCTCTCTCTCACACACACACACACACACACAAACTCACACACACACACAGAGACACACACACACACACACACACAGAGGCACACAAACTCACACACACACACACACACACACACACACACACACACACACATCCATCCACACCCATCACACGCATAGACAACCTATTTTTCATTCCCCTTTGTAATTTCCCCCACTTCTCTCTACTACTATTGTTATTTTAGCCTTCTATTCCCGTGGCTGTCTTGTGATGCTGACCTTTGAGTTTTCATATTATTTGATACGTTCATGTCATCAAGCCGTCTCGCTGTGGTAAAACTAAACAAAACAAAACAAAACAAAACAAAAAACACCAAAAAGTCCGTCGTGTTTCCCCAAGCGGCTGTCGCTACTGGTGGGCTGTTACCGAAATTTTTAAGGTGGCGATACCTATCCTTCATGTTTCATGTATCGGAAGCGTCGATTCTATTTCGATACTTATACTCAGTACGAAGAGGCAACCGTGATGATAGGACGGATTATGGGTATCGAAAATCTGAAAGCAGAAATTGAATAATAATGTCATATCGATACTCACACGCGAATTTGCCCATCACTAGTTGTCCTGTCACCCGCGGATTTCGACATCATCAACGGAGCCGGCTGGCGCTAAGTTTGGAATTGGGCCAAGGTGAAGGCCACTTTGTTGTTGAGATTGTGTGGTTTATTAATATCAGAGGAGCTTATATCGCAGTAATGATGTGGCAAAAGAGAATGAGAGAATGCACTAATGAGAGATAGGTGGATGGATGTGTGGAGAGAGAGAGAGAGAGGAGGGAGTGAGAAGGAAGGGAAGGTGTTCTGTGTATTTAATCTTCATTAGGGCTGAACTATCGAACGTTTTGTTTGTGTCATTAATGTCATTTGCAACGGAAACTTGAATCTGTGTGAATGTCAATAGCAGGACAGATCTATCTATCTATCTATCTATCTATCTATCTATGGCTACTTTGCCTGTCTATTTCTTTGTCTTTCTATCTGCCTGCCTGCCTGCTTGCCTTGCCTGTCTGTCGTTGTCTGTTTGTCTGTCTGTCCATAATAATTTTTCCTTTTGAACTATAGAAAGAGGTTGGGTGATAACTCCTCCAACCTT
>JAWQUT010000464.1:56554-76182 GCA_033807755.1 Ellobium chinense
TAATTTTTCCTTGAAATGATTTTGTTTCATGCCTTGCATCATGTTACTCGGCTACAGTGACATAGTAATAGTATCAAAAACATCGGAGTAATTTGTATCCCCATCCAGTCCTCAGGCGTAGTGTATCTATTATTGTTGCAGCTCCACCAGTTGTTGTGCTGCTGCTTCAGTAGTATTTGTGTCGTTACTCCATTTGGTATTGTTGTAGGGGGCGTCGGGGACAATTCCCCTGCATTGTTAGTTTATGGTGTAAAACACAGAGTTTTGACATCACTCATGAAATAAGGTATACAATACACACGTTTATTGCTGCACAAGAAAGTCCAAGTGTATTAAGTCATATAATTATAATAATCATTCATAATCCAGCATTCATTCTATAGTAATAATTCTGTGGTGATTCTAGTCTTAGTCCTCGTACAAGGGTGAGTATGCAATTTTTATACCCTTGGCTACAGTGCCGGTCATTGGCTGAACTCATGCACCATTCCAGAAGTGACGCTATTTCTGAAAGGGAAAGGGAGTTGGACGTCTACCCAGGGCGCTCTATGCGTTGTCGGGCTAGTATGACCCCTGCTGTGTCGACCCGACTCAAGCCACTAACCTGACAACTACATTTATGATGATCTTTTTAGAGCGAGCCAATAACCTAACTATTACACTATGTTCTTCATCAAAGAGCAGACAGAGACTTAAAATAAGTATCGGTATTAATTTCAATCTGATTCCGATCTTCCAAAGGTATGGAAAGATTTGGAAAGGATCTAAAGATTTCAAAATAACTGTCTGGGGTTAATTATCAGACTAGAATGGAATCGATATGTAGAGCTTGAGTATAGCGATACTTAAATTTCAGATATCGGTCCACTGGTGCATATAGATAGAGGGATACATCCAGAAACGGCAGGTATGATTTGTTTTCGCGGTTTTTAATAATGCAGTTTTAATGATGGTGTTTTGCTTCGAATTGGGCACGACTTTCGTGTCGTTCATGTCACCTTGGTGTCAAGCAGGGCTGCCACTCTTTAAATTTTGCCATTTCACTATATTCCTAGGCCAAATTTCACTACATACTTCATTTAAACCTTGGGAAACTGAAGTTCATACTTTAAATGTTATTTGAATGCCATGCATATTACAGATATTATAGGGGCACATAAATAACTAGAGATGTGGAATAAATAAGTAAAAACAAAAATGAGGGGGGAAAAAGGGGTAAAAAATGTCTTCAGTAAGCAGCACTATGAAGAGACTACAAGAACTCACCCTTGTTAGATATGTCTAGAACTCACGTTTTCTTTGACGGTATCGGAATATGTACTCATGAAAAGTGCGTAAAGGTCGACTTTTGTGCTTAGGGGTGGGTCTGGCAGAGCGTAGGCTATAATTTAGTGAGTTGATTGTTACTTGTTCATTATTATTACTACTATTTTATGCATAAATCAATGTTTAGTATTAACAATTTATATTGATAAAATAGTGCACTTATTTGTGCTCGCAACTTGCCACTAAATTTTTTGGCATTTGTCATATTTGTCTTCACTAGATCACTTGAAAAACTGAGTCTCGCAACTTGTCACTAAATTTTTCGCATGTCATACTTGTCTTCACTAGATCACTTGAAAAAACTCAGTTTCACTCGAGCTTGTGAAAAATCACTAGAGGTGGCAGCCAGGGTGTCACGTTGTGTTGTTGAGTGTGTATTGTTGGTGGAGCTGAGAAAGGAGGACAGAGGTATCTCATGTAGTGACGCGAGTTAATGTGTCTTAATGTTGCACTTTTAACACTAGTTTCACACAAAAGAGCACGTAAGGTTAAATAATTATGTCATCCGTGTTGATGTAAAACATCGTTGTCCACAAATAAGGTCAAATGCAAATTTCGATATCATTTTGTTCATAATTTTTGACGAATTGTGATGAACTGTATTTGAATTCATGCGCGACATCAAAAATTAAAGTACAAAATAATTTTAGGAGAAATTAGATGTGGGTCTCTTCATTGCAACAAAGAGTCTATAAATAGCCCCGTTTTTCTCTATTGAGAACTTGCGCATTAACGACGGGATCTTTTAACACCATAAAAATTACAATAACTCTGCATGTTCAGCGTTACTGAGAGTGCATGCAGCATCGATGCACTAATGTAATTCTTACGATGGTAAAAGATCACATCGTAAATACGCAAGCTCTCAAATCTTTCTTTCTGCTGTGGAGCAGCGTGGCCTGATGGTTACGGCGTTGGACTCAAGATCTAAAGGTCGTGAGTTCGATTCCCGACTACGGTCATGTTGTAAGTGCCTTGGGAAAGCATTTCATTCTCATTTTCCTCAGTCCACCCGTCTGTAAAATGGGTACCTGGCTTTAGGCAGTGGAAGATTTGTCAGAATGCTAGTGATCAGCGCCTATAAATGGCAGCGGCACTGTATGCTCCCCAGGGAGTCGAGAAAGTCCTAGAGTGATCAGGCCTGCTGGGGTAATGATAGTGTGAAGTCGCGTGAGCGGGCATTAGCCTGGATACGAGACTTATAAACCGCATTATTATTATTATTATTCTATATGGTGATGGGCAGTATCGTCACTGGGTATCGGCACTTTCAATACTTAATAATTTTGATTCAGTATCGAAACTCGAAGCTCTTGAATTTCGCTACAGTTTCATACTGTAGATATAAGTGGTAAAGTTTGTCTGACCCAGACAGGAGTTTTATTCACCTTTCTTTGAAGTTTTCATTTTGCGTACGGTGTCTAATCTAAACTGACTACAGTAACGTTTGAAACTTTTTTAAAATCCTCATCCGATTTTAGAAAAGCCTGTATCTAGTCACCTGGTATCAAAACGGAGGGAATGTAAATTCGATCCTGTTTCGAGTCTCACTACCAACCCAGCCACTGGTCTCCTAAGCGTTAAGGCAGTAAGCGGTAGTAACTAAAAGGCATCAAAGGTATCGGAAATGTCGAAAGCATCGGACGAAATTTCGATCCCATTCCGATTCTCCTGACCAAACTGGCTACCAGTCCTCTCAGTGCAAAGCAAAGCGGTTTCATTACTTATGGAAAGGTATCGGAAGTATCGAGTTGCCTATCCCGTATTAGGTATCATAAATGAAATAGAATCGATACTTTCGATACGTAATTCTGAGTATCGCGATACTTGAAGATGTGAGACATCGACTCATCACTACTTAAAGGTCAACCCCGCTTAAATGACCGGGATAGTAGCGTCATCGAGCTCAGCCTCTGAGGTATGATAGTGCCTGCCCTTAGGTGTGACGTCAGGGGGTCACAGGCTAGTCACAGCCTTGCAGGCGCAAGGTGGTGGTGGCGATACAGTTTTGTAATAATAATATTATAACGTCTTTGATAGGTATAGAAGAGACCTGCTTGCACAGATATTGTAGTTTGTCTTATCATCAGAGAAACGAAGGACAGCTTTAAGGTTAATTTTAATCGTCCACAAAGGGAAATTTGTCTCATTATAGTGGTAAAATAAGTAAGCACAGATAAACTGGTACACTCCCCCCTTTCCCTCCTCCTCCCCCGCACACACACACACACATACACATGCCCCTCTCCTCCCCCCCCCTCCCAACGTCACATACACACACACACGCGCACACAGACACATGTTCACGCGTGCTTATATGCAGTTCAAAAGCACTTCGTTAAATGAGGACAACTTAGAGATTGTGCACTTTTGAGATACGGGGATGTGGACACCATCTTAGTGTCACATTGTGTTGCTGGCAGTTTAGTTGACAGGTAACTGAGATCCAGGGGCGGAGACTGGGAGGACCCAAAGCTTTGTTATATGATAAGCCTTTAATACTAGGCACCGTCAAATATTATAATGGTTAACGACGGACGCAGGAGAGGTTCTCAGCAATGGATGGATGGAAGGAAGGGTGGAGGAAAGGAAGGAGGAGAAAAACAGGAGAGGTTCTCTGCAATGGATAGAAGGAAGGAAGGAAGGACGGAAGGAGAAAGAGAAAGAGAAGAGAAAACGAAATGGAGAGATAGGGGGAGAGAGAGAGTGTGTGTATGTGTGTGTGTGCGTGCGTGCGTGCGTGCGTGCGTGCGTGCGTGCGTGCATGTGTGCGTGCGAGTGATTGTTGAAGTGTGCGTTGGTGGAAGTCTGTCATGGTGTCAATGAAAGATGCTCGTTATCCTTATCGTATTATGTCATATTTCTGTCAGCGTAATGGCAGTAATGATGAGTAATGACAGGGTAACAACATGTGGTGCAGCATCTGTTACGTGCACTACGAACATTAGCTCTGTCATTATGTATGTGTAGTGATTATTCTTAAGGCTTGAGAGGGGGGGGCTGTTGATTAATGGTTTAGTAATTGTTGACGTTAAAGCACAGAATGTGTCCAAAAAATAGTCAAAAATGATACTCCATATTGGTGAGGGAAGCGTTAAACAGATGCTGTTTATGATAGATGGCAGATGTAAGTAATAAAAATGGAGTGATACTTGATAAGAGGGAAGAGAAAAAGGTCGACGGAAGCTGTTCATGATATATGGCTGATGTAAGTATAGAGTGATACTTGCTACTGGCCAGAGGAAGGGATAGACAGAAGTTGTTTATGACATAAGACTGACGTAAGTTTTAAAAAAAAGGAAATGGAATGCATTTATTAAATATGTGTATAGTGCTGCCTTCCAACAAAGTAGATCTACATAACACCATATTATTGGCTCATTGATTTACAAATTTGCCAAGTACTGTAGTTGCATAATGCATGATCAGTTCAGCCCTTTCCTGTTTAGATTCGATCTACATCAGCCGTTTGTTTTGTTTTTTTTTTAGATTTGAACTAGATCTATACCACTCATTTTCTTTTCATCTGAAGTTACATCTGTAAATTACAATTCTGTGATCCCTCTCTAATGAACTCCAAACTAGCAACAGTTGCAAGTAATTTGATAGGCCTGTTGTAATGCCTTTGTACTGGTGTGAACCAAGCGAATTTTTATTTTTTTTTGTTGGGTCTTTTTAATTTGTTTATGTGCACTTTGTACCAGTA
This sequence comes from Ellobium chinense, assembly GCA_033807755.1. Lineage (NCBI taxonomy): Eukaryota > Metazoa > Mollusca > Gastropoda > Ellobiida > Ellobiidae > Ellobium > Ellobium chinense. The sequence goes on from JAWQUT010000464.1 coordinate 61,587, forward strand.
GGTTTATATAATTAATATACAGTGTCTGTATTTGCCTATTTTACCGTATACCGTACTATTTTGACTTACAGAGAGGCATACGAGCTGATTCAGATACGACAAACTGGATGACAAATCTGTATGTCTGATGTTGGCCTGAGGCTCTCTATCGAAACAGTGCATACTAAATGTATTTTTAAAATTCGCGCAAAAACATCTACTGTAATAGCGTCATGTTAACCTCAAAGTGCTTTCCAAATTTAATAGTACATTGTTTAACTTTCGCTTCATGCTGTGCCCCCGGGGAGTGACCTACTTTTCATCGCTCCAGCTTGTTCCTAACCCCTCTGTATTACCTTTGTTAAAGGACATTTTTTGTTCTACATGTTGTTTAACAACCATTTTCAGATACTGAACTGTGTACTGGGAATAGACACCGTTGAAAGAGCGTGCAGTTGGAAGGCCGGATCAGTGGCGTGACCGGCATGGGGTGTTGAGTTGGGCAGCAGTAAAAATTATCAGTTTGCAGCTCGTTTCTAACCCTTTGGCACATCTTATATTAGAAGATGTTGTTAGCTTAATAAGTGTTTAAATAGCAGTTTCAGATACTGAACTACGCACTGTTAATAGATAACGTGGAGAGAGCTTTCAGGTGGAAGCAGGATGAGTGGTGTGGCCAGTGTAGGGTGTTGAATTGGGCAGCAATAAAAATGATCAGTTCTGCAGTCCGTAACTAACTCTCTGGTACCGCTTCTGTTAGAAAGTGTTCTTAACAAATTGTTTCAATAGCCATTTTCAGATACTGAACTGTGCACTGGGAATAAACACCGTGGATTAAGAGCGTTTATTTGGAAGACAGAATCAGTGGCGTGACAAGTGTAGATGTTGATTTTGGTAGCAATCAAAATCATCAGTTCTGCAGCTCGTTACTTACTAACTTCCTTTGAACCCCCCCCCCCNCCCCCCCCCCCCCTTTTTTTTTTAACATATTGTTTTAATATGCATTTTCAGATCCTGGACTATACTAGAAATGGACATTGTGGAGTAAGAACATTCAGTCGGAAATCAGGATCAGAGGCGTAACCAGTGTGATGTGAAGAGGTCAATTTATGCATTCAAGCGTACTTCTGCCGTCAGACAGAGGGTTTTCAAGGTAAGCTTAAATCTATATTGTGTAGGGGGAAAGCAGTTGCCTATGCTTATCAAGAAGAATGCTGAAATATGATTTTGAGCAGGCTCTGTTTGGTGGGTGGCGGGGGGAGGAGGAGGGGGTGGTTTAAATCAGTTCAATAACGACAGAATGTTACAGGTCCATAAAAACAAGCTGGCAATTAATGTGATTTGGGGCGTGTTCCTGTTGCGTGTAACCCATGATATGTTTCACTTCATTTTTTATGTTTGAAATTCAGCTCAGTTAAAATTAGAATTTCATGGAAGGAAAGCATTTCCTTGACTTGTAAGTAGACTTTCCAATCAGCTGCACGATTGTTTAAATCTGAGTTACGGTTTTACGGAGTTTTCGCTTGATTACGGCTATATTGCTCGGTGCACGAGAACAGTGCGCTGTTTTGTTACATATTATAGCCTACATATAAACATTTTACCTTGTCCAATCAGTGGCCTTTATCCGCGAAATTGCTGTTTTGACCACACATCTGACTTGAGCTACCAATACAATAGAATTCTGATTACACAGCCCCCTCCTTTAGACCAAGCTACTGAAGACGTGTTATCAGAGGATTCGCGTTATCCAGGGTGCTCTTTATAAAAACAAAACAAAAGCAGCAGTTGGGACTGTGCAATAGAAGTGTGCTAGACAAGCGACTGTGTTAAGCAACGGTTGTGTTCAGAGGTTAACACACAGTTTCACTGTATCTTTGTTTTCTTCTTATTCTTGTTCGTTTAGTCTGAACTCCATTGATTGCGTTCCCTCAGAGGAAGTTGAGTCGAAGAACGCACGGTGCAAGGGTAAATGTACTGGAACTTTGTACTGGAACTTTGTACTGGAACATGGAACTTCATTCTCAGACAGTGCTTAGAGATAACAAATTCAACCTTTAGTGCACTAGGTCGTGTACTTATCTATAGGAGTTAGGCGGCTTATACTCTTCAGAGAGGTCTTACTAGCCGTCCCTCCTGGTTTGTGTGTCTCAAAGTCGAAGAGCGATATCTAGTTATGTAACTTTAAGACAGATAGCACCGTTGTGCTCTTGAGACGTATCTCTAATTCAGTCTCCCTAGGCACCACCGAATTCGTCACGCTTTAATCCATACAGAGCCTTGGCGGAACTCGGATATAACGAGATGGTTTAGACTGTGTCGACACAAAGTCGCTTCATTTTACACCCCGAGTCGGTTCTTGGTTCCTTGTAATTCTGTGTCTAGACAGAAAATCCAGAGTAAAAACCCATGTTTTAATGTGCATAGAGGTATCTGAGAGACTTAGGTGCAGTCTGGTGTAAGACAACTGGTGCTATCGCTAGAGACAAAGTTGTTCCAATATCATCACTCTTAAGGGAGAGTATTGCACCATTCAGCACTTTGGTGTGCAATTTTGCATGGAAACTCCAACAAACTGTACATATCGACGCTCTTCGCATATCTAAGCCGGCCAGGCTGACTTCATGTCAGATTTGAACTTGGCCGCCTGGCCGGTCCCATATGAAGACCGTAGAACTGTGGTTGGTTACCCATTGTGTTTTCAGGATTTAATCTTTGGAAAACGGTCGTATCTCCCTTTAAATTAGTTATAGAATACGACTCTGTACTATGTCAGCAAGGATAATAATCAGTTGTGGGAGACATCTGGGGCCTAGTGGCGATAGATAGTACCCAAGGTTACAGACGGGAGGGAGGGAGAGAGGGAGGAGGGAGAGATGAACATACCCCCCAGATGTCTGCCCCGTGTTTATCCTGCTGGGTGGTTATTTTCCATACATCAGCCGATATTTATCGGCCTGTCGTCATCATGTTTTTTTCATTGCTGTCCTAAGGTCAGGGACTCCTCAGGGGGCACCATGGTTGTGTTTTTTTCTGTTTTGTTTTGTTTTGTTTTGTTTTGCGCCAGTTCTACATTCATTAATCTTGTTTGTGTCACATAACCATTAACAAGACTGGCGCATTTCAGTGACAGCTGCCGGGGTCAATTTCTAAAGACTAATAGGCGACAGTTTTCCTGTATTATTTAATTAGTGTGCAGTACCAAGGGCGGCATTTACGACAGCGCTGTCTCAATTTTTTTATCAGTACCGGTCGTGTGTAAGCTGTGACATTAATTTGACAGGTTTTATTGGACGTAAACATTCACGTAGCATTAACGTAGTAGGAAGGCGGATTGCTGAAAGGCAGGGGCAAGAATTCAGTACTGCCATCACAGCACCGGCCAGTATGCTGTACTATGTAACGGACATGTTGTTTTTTTGTTTTAACTAGTCTATGCCTTAAAAACTTTTTGAGCTGCTTTCTGAACTCAACGTTTTAACAACCATTTAGCCCCATACCTTTAGTTGAGTCACATTGTGTTCATCTTATAAGGCTAACAAACCCGGAGCAAGTTCTGAGTTTGAACTTTCGAGGTAGGTTGTTTATTTGTAATGACAGCCTATATAATATTTTCAATACCTGACAACGGTAGGGATTAGTTTGCCCTCGCGCACTCCTCAAAAAGAAAGAATATGCTCGAGAAAACATCGGTCCAACCAGAATAAAGTAACAATGATCATAGTGTCCGAAAACATCAAAATTGGCCCAAGGGACCGTAATCTGCGATTGCAGGGCGTGTGAAAGGAGGGGCAGAGGAAGGCTAAATATATCCCTTTAGTTACCTAGTATCGAAAGTATGACCTGGTATTGAAAGTATCTAGTATCAGGACCTGTCATCGAAAATATCTGTTATCGAAAGTAGAATTGATACGACCTTATATCGATATGACTCAGTATCGGTAGAATCTAATATCGAAATTGGGACCTAATATCGAAAGTAGGAATTCGTGCCTGTAACCTATTAGAATCAGACTGAGTATAAGTAAGATCCGTTTCCTGTCAGCTGGTTTGCGGGTAAGCCCTCATCTTTCCAGACGCTTCATGCGGTTTGGGTGCGGTGCCAATAAAAGACCTAATGGTCATCTGTCTGGGCGAAGTCTGCCGAGTATTATGCCATCGCCGCTCCCTCAGTGGATCCCTTACCTATAGACTACTCACACCTGCGTTACTTCCGGTTTGATAGAAAAGCATAAAGAGGTTACCGCACTTGTCTGTAGTTTGTGTGTGTGTGTGTGTGTGTGTGTGTGTGTGTGTGTGTGTNGTGTGTGTGTGTGTGTGTGTGTGTGTGTGTGTGTGTGTGTGTGTGTGTGTGCTGGCTACTAGAGGCCGTGGAATGCAGGTGATCGCCATTTGTGAGGCGGGGTTCATGTGTACCGGCGTCGGCTTACAGTGACCCCGGACGCGATAAAACTTTTCCTCAAGCTGAATGGGTGAGACGAGATACCAGTGGCGGATTCGTGAGATGGAGGGGACGGGGGAGGCACCCCGGCTGTTCCTTCTTCCCGTATTCCCTCCCATCCCCACCTAGTGAAGCTGTCACTTCGGTTGTATATCTATAGATAGACAGGGAAGTCCAAGAGGGGCAGTTGGTGGCCGCCGGCGCCACTGCTCTCACCACCCTACCTCCTTTTCAGGGAGAATTCATAGATCCGCCCCTGAAAGGCACAGTCATTCAGTCTGACCAACCTTTGTGTCCTTGGGCAGATAACGTCACCAGAGAGCAGGGTGATGAACTCCATATAGCCTTTGTTGCTTGTTTTTGTTGTCTTAAGTTGTTCTTTTTTAAGGTTTTGTTTTGGTTTCTGGCGTCTAAGTCTGGATTATTTATTCACGGATCGCTGGCACCGAGTTTCATTTGGCCCCTGGAAACTTCCGTAAATGGGCAATTCCAGCAGAATAACATGTCAGTTACGCGAACTTCTGAGAAAAGGTCTTGACTTTACAACGATCAGTTTCTGTTCATTTTTAAAGACTAAACCAAACCCTTTTTGAGATAACCAAAAGTAATTGCATGTACGTTCAAAAGTTTTTTCAGAAATTAGCGTAAATGAAGTGGCATTTTGCTGGAATTGTCCAATAATATAATATTTTTTTGTTCCATTTTTCTTGGGCAAAATCCTGGGAGTGTTCCTAAGATGTTCTTGGGTTAGAGTTAGGGGCAGGGTGTGGGTTATAGGGTGAGGAAGAAGAAGCACCGTCAGGAGATTCCCCGGATATTATTTAGAGATACTGTATTCCCAACAAAATGCAGACATGTCAAAAAGTGCCAGACCGCGAGTCGTGACCGATGAAAATTGATGCACTGCGGCTGAAAACTACAGCAGGTGTCAGGCCAAAATAATGTTCTACCATTTAACATCTATGTTGTTTTGTCTGATGGTCGTGTTTTTCCTCCAGACAAAATATGATCCAAGTTAATATCTACGAGACTTTTGATGTCAGATGGTCATGTTTCCCCTTCAGACAAAATCCGATCCAAATTAAACAAACAGTTGTTCTGCGCAAACAAAAAAGCAATGGAATTACGCAAAATGTCCGTGCATGTAGCCAAAGACAAGATATAAGTATATATATATGTGTGTGTAAACTATAGTTCTTGCGTTTGCCAAATGGTTACACTGGATTTGTGCAAATGGGCAGTGATTAACAGTATACTCTGCAATAAAACAAATACAAAATATTAAATCGGTAGGTCGAGCTTGTCTCTCTGTTTTGTCGAATTGATTATAAGTATGTCTGCTCGTAGGTGTCATGCTATGTGTGGAGGAGTGCGCGTGAGAGAGAACGAGAGAGAAAGAGAGAGAGAAAGATAGAAGTATTTCGGTTATACCACAAAGCACTGAGAGAAAAAAAGAGGATGAAAATAATGAAAGTCTCGCTGTGCGTGTGCTGCTGTTACGGACAGTTTCTGCAAGCCTGCTGCGAAATATTTACCTGTGCTTTTGCGCAAATCCACAGTAGAATTACGAGAGATTTGCGGAAAATCCAAGTTACTACTCTTTTCACCGATGTCCGACAAAACCGCGACACTTTTGGTCGCTCAAGTATCGAACCACACTAAGACTTCACAGTCACAAACCTCTCTGACTCGTCCTGAAGCTCGTTTTTAACACTTCTCCAGTCGAACTCGAACGTCGCATAAAGTCGAAAATATGAACTGTGTGGAGCAACACGGCCGAATGGTTGCGGCGTTGGATTCAAGATCTGAAGGTCGTGGGTTCGATTCCCGATCATGATCGTGTTCTAAGTGCTTTGGGAAAGCATTTCATCTGCATTTTACCTAGTCCATTTTCTGTAAAATGGGTACCTGGCTATAGGCAGTGAAAGATATTGTCAGAATGCTGGTGATCAGCGCCTCCAAAGGGCAGCGGCACTGTGTACTCCCCAGAGAGTTGAGAAAGTTCTAGAGTGATCTGGCCTGCTGGGGTAATAATAGTGCGAAGTCACATGAGCGGGCATTAGCCTGGATATGACACTTTGAAACCCCATTATTATTATTATTATCAGCCGAGTGTCAGAAATTAGAGTCAAGAGATTCCACATGACATTGAATATTAATAAAGAGACCATTGGATATCATAAACATATTATATTCGCTTAAGTGCAATCTTAACCGTGGTGCACTCATAAATTTAGGCCACGAAAAGTCTAATAACATAATATGACATAAGGGCAGAAACTCGCTACGATTCTCATTCTTGTTACAGACGACATTAAAACATGTAATCCTAACTAAAAAATAAGTTACATGAATGTCTGTATCTTTTTTTATATTGATATATTCCGTTCTCTGTCGGGACAGAAATGATTTACATATTTTATATATAGGTAACTATGTTTAATCGGTAATGTGAAAATTGTAATATTAATATAGTGCCTTATGGGTCCTGATGTATATTATTTTATGATGACCACTGTACTGCACTGTGCTGTGCTTGGGAAGGAAGATAGAAAGACAGGAGGGATGTGGGACGGAGAGGGAAGTTTATGTACTGTGTTTGGCCAAGAGCCTAATAAAGTCCTATTCTGTTCTATTCTATTCTATTCTATTCTATTCTATTCTATTCTATTCTATTCTATTCTATTCTATTCTATATATACATACACACACACACACACACACAAACACACACACTGGAGGGCCCACCTCTAGTAGCAATGGAAACCCCCGCTCATACACAGCCAAGCTCTGGTACCAAGTCGCCCGTTGTCTGTCTTAAATTTTACCCAGGAGCTCCAATATCTCACAAACTTGCACTAAAATGTGTGGATTGTTCAAAACTGTTCTTCTGGAATTCGGGGCCGTTTTGGTGTTTTTTTTCCCCATTTTTTTTTTAATTCGGAAAGATGGTTGGAGAGGGGTGGGGAGGGCTCAATCTCTTTGTGAATCCAAAGCATTCCAGTCATTGTACTTGGATTCCGTACCGTAGCACTTTAATTTCGTACCGTAGCACTTTAATTTCGTACCGTAGCACTTTAATTTCGTACAGTAACACTTTAATTCCGTACCGTCGCACTTTAATTCCGTACCGGTAGCACTTTAATTCCGTATCGTAGCACTTTAATTCCGTACCGTAGCACTTTAATTCCGTACCGTAATTATTCTCAAAATAGAATTTTCAGGATTAAAGGAAGAAGGGCAAATAGACACATTACCATGAAGTCACTGCGTTTCTCGCATGTGCGTCGTATTTTTCTCAGGAGACAGGAATCACCTTATGCAATGCGTGGCGACATATTGTCAGCGGCCTGCGGTCAGTAAGGAGTGTAGGTCACTGAACTCTTTGTTTCCATTCTTTCCTTTGTTATCCATCCATGATTCATGACGTGGTTTTTCACAGCAAGGAGCGGCATATTATGTCGAATCGCTGAAACGAAAATAAGGATTAAATAATTTCAAAGTTGAATAATTTCAATAATTAAAGTTTCATGTAACTGAAATGTGACACATCTTGTGTTAGCAGATGGCTATTATAGATTATGCTGACAATAACATACCTGGCGTGTCTGTGGTACATTGTTTCAGGCACATAATTTCTAAACATAGAACCTAGATATAGCACCTGCTAGGACCTAGATATAGCACCTACATATAGATAGGACATAGGCATACATAATATAGATTGGACGTACAAATAAGTAGGATCTAGATCTAGAACAGTGGAACTTACAACAAGTAAAGGTTGTATTAATTTGTTTATACGTTTAAATTTGATTCTAGTTTCTTTTTAACTCTTGAAGTTAGTGGACTTAGTAAGCTTTCATTTTGATCAGGCTTGGGCAAATTTACCCCCCCCNNNCCCCCCAAAAAAAAAATGTCAGTCCAGATCAAGTTCAGTTCACTAAGGGAAAAAAAAAGTTCTAAGATCAAGTTTAGCTCAGTTCCATGACAACTGATTTGCTTCCAGATTAGATTAGTTTCTCTTGGTTTTGACACTGGCAATCGGCTCAGAGTTTCGAGATGGATGTGAACTGAATTGAAATTCAGGGTAATAATAAAAAATTTCGCTATCTCGAAGGACAGCACCGCAATGATAATGATACAGTTCATTTAGTCATAGACAGGTCATGGACTAGATCGATATTTCGACTAAATCGGTGTTGTTGTTAGAGAAAGCCAAAATTTGGATCAACCACCCAAACTGGCTACAGGTCAGATCATTTCGTTCAAAATAGTTACTAGATATGCCCCGATCAAGGTTCACGTGAACTGAACTGTGGACTGAACTGAACTGAACTGAACTCAATTCACAAACTGCATTCATGTGATCGAAGTTCTGCCTAACCCTGGTTGTTGAACTTCAGTAGACTTTCATTTTGACCACCCGGTGTTTAGACACCTGCTAATCCCGGGACTGACCTCGACTTCTTATTGTTTCAAGCTTCATTAATTCACCATTGATTAAACAAAGCGTCTCTGCAGCATTAGATTAATGTCCCTACCATTACAACGAAATCATTACAACACGCTACCCAACCATAGGCAGTGGGGTAACTACAGTTTTATAGTTCGGAGTCATGACTACCCATTGTAAATTGCGAGATATGTTGGATGAGCGATCTTTCATTTTTATTCCTCCTCCGCGATCCGCTCCTCTTTCTTTTTGCCCTCCTTCTATCACTCTGTGTACCTGATTCAATGTGACCTATACTGTACTTGGAAGCCATGACTCCCCATTGTAAATTGCGAGATGATAATAATTAGTTAAGCGATCTTTTATTTTTTTTTCCTCCTCCGCTCCTCAGTCTTTTACTCTCTGTCTATCTGTATGCCCGATTCTGTGTAACCCATGTTATGCTTGGGAGCTATGACTCTCCACTGTAAATTACAAGATGATGTGATAGACGAGTGCAGCTGCGCCTTCAGGATGGGCAAAAAGTGTGTACATACACATTCTGTGGTTCTTATACCCTTGCCATTTTGTTTATATAATGAGCCTAATTTGAGGGCTGCCTGTGCAAAAGACCTATCTCTTATATAATTTACACAAAGGTACGCTCTTGGCGCAGGCACCCCTTGCTCGGGCTTTTTTTTTTGTTTGTTTATCTAGGTGAGTCACACATCCATTGTCGGCCTGCCTTCTCGTGACTGAGTGTCGATTAAGTGCTCGACTCTTGGCTGCTGTACATAAACATCTGTTGATAGCGAGGGTTGTTGTTAATTCAGTATTAACAGTAGTCTACATATCGTAAAAAAAAAACAGTTCATGTCACGCTAGGTTTTATCCATTATGCCTGAAGGTCGGAGTAGACTGATATAATCTAGATCTAAGTGTGAAATGGATATAGGCCTAGGCCTTGTGGGCGATCGTGGCAGAGCAAGAGCAGAGGCGGATCTCAGATGTTGTTGAGTGTGGGTTGGGGGGAGAAAGAAGGAGGAGGAGAAGGGGGTAATGTTGGTAGTTGAGATGTAGGGGAATTTTATGGTTTTTTGTTGTGTGTGTGTGTGTGTGTGTGTGTGTGTGTGTGTGTGTGTAGAGACTAATAACCTGCGATTGATGTGATGTTTGCGAACCAGTAGTACTGTAGTTGTGCATCACATAGACTAGTAATTATATATTGAAGATAATAGAGTATGTGCTCGAGTGGTTATGGCATTAGACTCGGGATCTGAAGGTCTTGAGTTCGATTCCGCCATGATCGGGTTATGAAGGTCTTGGGAGAGCATTTCATTCACATCTTTCTCAGTCCAGCCGTTGTTTTTAGATGAATGACCTGGCTGTAGGCAATGAAAAAATACTGAATTGATTTTTCTTTTTTCATGTTTACGCTAATATGGTTTACCCATGTAAAATACCCAGTAGCATTTTCTCGTGCCGTCAGCATGTATCGATTATGAATGTTATTTATAAATGTGTGTGTGTGTGTGTGTGTGTGTGTGTGTGTGTGTGTGAGAGAGAGAGAGAGAGAGGGAGAAAGAAACTGTATGGAAGTATGAGTGAGTGAGCGAATGATGGAAGAGTAGTTTGGATGAGTGATTGTTAAAAACATATAATTTATTGTATTGCTCATTGACAACTGGATGTTATCAAAGCGGAATAAACATATTGTCACTGACAGAATGCTAGTCTTTAGCATGTTATGGCTCTGAAATATGCTCCCCCAGAGAACAGACAATGTCTTTGAGTGATCTAGTCTGCTGGGGTAGTAATAATAATGTGAAGTGGCATGAGCTGCCATTGGCCTAGAGACTGCACTGGAGATGGGAGTTGTTAATCTCATGATTATGTATGATGGCCATGTGTCAGTGCTTAAGAAACATCTTCATGGGATACAAAGGTTAATGGAGTCTCCCGTAGGCTCGACATATGAGTAGGCAGGCCGACTACGTGGGTCTACGAATATTCATAATTATGTGAAATGAGGCTGAAGTTTGATGAACAGTATCTGCCACAAATTGAGTCAGAGACGAGCCCAGAGCCTGGACCGTGTTGCCAGCTTGTTCTCTTATTTATAAATAAATTGATTAATCAATATATAAATAAATAAATAAAAGTAAACAGACAATCAGAAAAGTGGACAGACAATCGAACAGACGGATAAACATGTTGAAATATATTTAAGCATGCATAATTATGTCAAAGACGTACTTGCAGAAAAGACGTACTAGCAGAAAAGACGTACTTGCAGAAAAGACGTACTAGCAGAAAAGACGTACTAGCAGAAAAGTTAATGCTGATGCTAACAGTTTGGCGTTTACTTTGGAATTCATGTAGTATTTNGAAAAGACGTATTTGCAGAAAAGACGTACTAGCAGAAAAGACGTACTTGCAGAAAAGACGTACTTGCAGAAAAGACGTACTAGCAGAAAAGTTAATGCTGATGCTAACAGTTTGGCGTTTACTTTGGAATTCATGTAGTATTTCAACATTTTTTTTGTTTGTTATGTTAAAGAAGACAGTACCCTTGGGATAGTTCCTAAACATTGTCATAATGATGACAGCAAGAAATAACGTGTCTCAATTTTCATATCTGACGAATGTGTGTGTGTGTGACTGGGAGCGAGACAGAGAGAGAGGGAGAGAGAGAATGACTCTGGAGAATGAGAGAATACGTTGTACGGTACATAGATGACTAGGTGTGTTATTNGGGGGTAATTGGAGATTTTGGGCATGGTATTGTCAGGGGTGGAGTTGGATAAAAGTTTTGTACGCTGTATTTTGTTTTGTTTTTGTTTTTTAAAGTGTTTTGTAAAATATGTCAATGTATAGTAATGATCCCTTTTTTTTTAATTGTTGTAGTTGATGTGTGTGTGTGTGTGTGTATTATGATAGACTATTGATGTTTTTGCCAATGTAATGTTTTTTTGGCCCATGGCCTAATAAAATATTCCTTCCTTCCTTAATTTTCATATCGGACGAATGTTAATGTTAACAGCCACAGTATAAAACATTTTACTATGATAATATTTCTTCGAATCTAAAACCTTCAGTTATACGTAAACAAGAAGTTTACCAGGTTTATTTAACAGAAGTCCACCCACACCACAAGAATGATACAGAGGCGGACGATGCTCTGACGGGACATGAACTGATTATAAACCATCATGACATGGTACATTTTACACAGAACATTTGTACAGAACATTCACTTACACAAGTCACCATTCATTAATCATTTACTCTTAATTCCATTCATAATAGTATATTACCTCCCTACTGAAATTTTTGTGGAACAATTCTGTCAGTTTTGCTAATCTCACTAAGTCATTTTTTTTTCCTTTTGCAGTCAAATAATTCTTCAGCTTTATACATTTTAGGACGTATATAAAATTCTCTGTTCATAAATTTATGTCTTTCAGACGCCAGTAGTTTATACCCAGATAGGACATGAAATTCGTCTCCTAAACAGTCGATGCAAGCTGGGGGCAAGAGAAAATGCTACTGAGTATTTAGCACGTGCAAATCATATTAGTGTAAAAATAACAAGGAAAACTCAGTCCAGTATCTGTTATTGCCTATAGCCAGGTTATCAATTTAAAACAAGAGCTGGACTGAAGCAGATGTGAATGAAATGCATTGTTTGTCCAAAGACTAAAAAGTGTCATGAGTCATGAGCCTCTCAAGAGCTAGACTACACCTAGACATTATTATTATGCGCTTTTGTCTCTATCCTAGCCTAGTCTTTAACTTCCTACTAACCTAAAAATCAAGGACTATGGGTCTCTGGTCTAGATATTGCCACCAAGTCGAAATCATGGACTGGGTTTTCCCTTATCCCCTCTCTCCCCCCTCCTAACTTTAAAAAAACAAACAACCATCATAGTTGCGCCACACCTCCACCCATCCGCCGTGCAATTTGAAATTGTTTCTGCACACATATTTTATTCAAGCAAATCAAATCATTGAACGGATCAATAACATTGTAATGCTACCCCGGCCTGCCAGTAATGATCTCACATGGGTACATGTAAATGTATAAACACGTGTATAGTATGTGTCACACATTGTGAAAATCAAATCATCGAACAGATAAATGACGTTTTAAAGCGATTTGAGCCAGCCTATAGTCATCTGACTGATCACATTTAAATGTATAAACACGTTTTAAACAGTAGTACGTGTCACACGTTCTCAAAAGCCAAAAAAACCAGGTCACCCATTTTGTTTTAACTGGAAAAATGTTTCCTCCATGTTTACTTAGTTACGCCCTGTTCGTTTGTGATGAACGAGCGGCGCTGAACGGCCGCCATCTTTATTACGAGAATGACTAATTCCCCGGCTAGAGCGCACTGTGCGTCGCTCCTCTCGCGTGTTGTTAGCCTAGATTGCACTTTTAGCACTGGCTGTGGGATATGTTCCAGACCTAATAACGATGCGAAACGTTGCGCCCTGCCAAAGTGAGACAATAAAAACACAGGAGGGGGGGAGAGAAAAAGAGAGGTAAATTTTCAAGTTAAAGGGAAGGGGAGAAATGGGTATCTGGGCGACATTTTTACACCCGGCGTGAAGAGGCGGTCGATAGGACTGGATCGATATAATTAGGGCAGGGTGAAGAATCGATTTTTCCAGCGTTGCGTGCGATAAAAGGATAAGGTTTGCCAGGAGGATGGAACGATCTTTTTATTTCATTATTTTTTTTTCTTCCACTCCTCTTTCTTTTGCCCTCTGTCTATCTGACAGCCTTCTTCCGTGTGACCCATAAAATCTGAGTGTTGTCTCGTCCCCTTGGATTGGCAGAGTACACAGTGTAACGCAATTTTTGCCAAGCGTTAGCAAATTTTCTCGAACTTTTAACCGTTCCAATACCCTCCCGAAAATAGTATTGTCAACAGTGCGTTGTCGCTACTTTCTTAAAAGGGTTCTAGACTCTACTTTGAAGTTCTAAAAGTGCACTCGATGGTATGACAGATAAATTCAAGTTCGGATAGTTCGGTTTTGGAGGGGAAAAAAAAAGGAGGAGGAAGGGAGAGAGGCCTCTTTCTTGAGAAATCTTGTGCGCCAAACAACATCATTGCGTTCATTTTGGGCATTCCACCTGTCGTGGTTCAGTTGTCCTGCCAAGGCTATAAAACAAAGAGTCTGTCTAGGCTTGCTTGCTTGGTTGGATGGTTGGTTGGTTGGTGGGTGGGTTGGTTGGTTGACTGGTTGGTTGGTTGGTTGGCTGGCTGATCGGTTGCTTGCTTGCTTGCTTGCTTGCTTGCTTGCTTGCTTGCTTGAATGAATGAATGAATGAATGAATGAATGAATGAATCTCCAAGAGCGGTTGCTCTGTACGAAGCTTTTGACACAACCCAAAGAATGAGTTCCATTGTATAAAGATTGTCAGGCCTGAACATAATAGAGTATTTCAGTCTAGTGCCTACAAGTCTTAATGGTGTTATGTAGAATCAGGGCCGTCGGTATTCAGAGTCTGCCCTCTTCATATTCGGTCCTGGCCAAGTGCTTCGGGCCGAGTCACCTCTCCGCACCCCAGACACTCTCATCCTGACAATGGCTGGGTCATCTCTCCACTCCTTGTGTCTAAAGATTGCGCAGTTCTACATTAAGAGAGAATCAACATCTCCATTGCACTGACTACTTTTTGGATTTATGTATGTGGGCGAGGGGAGGAGGAAGGGGGGGTGAGGGAGGAG
>JAWQUT010000464.1:76193-89829 GCA_033807755.1 Ellobium chinense
GGGTCGTGGTGCGGTTCTGCGTCTGAGGGGTTCTAAGCACTGCTTTCTCCAGATCGTATGAGTTGGGGAAGACATTCCGCCCATGTCATAAATTTAAGGTGGGGGGTTGGGGGAAGAAAGTTGTAAATACTTCGAGGAATCTTAAGCTTTTCTCGTGTAATACACAATTTTAGAGTGCAGGAGCTAATAGAAGATGGCCCATGTTCAATATATTTTTAGGGGAATTTTTAACTGCGCTACTGGATTCTGAAGTATAACAGAGAGTAAATCGTTTTAAGAGTATTCAGTCATTTGCTTCATACATATATTATATAGGAGAGGGGGCGGCAGGTGGATGGAAATGATAATAATCTGTATTTATGAAGTTCTAATTGAAAATCACCATCTTCTTTGGCCTCAGTTATACGGAGCATTCTATATTCTAGCTGGAGATGCCTCATCCCAGAAACTCTTTGTTTGTTCTGTCGAATTTTAATTTCCGTGATAGTGGCCTACTTTTTAATCGACTGGGCTGTTAGTACAGTATCCTGTATTCGTGAGGTCGGCGCGACTACTTCTGTGGTCGGTGCTTAGTCTATACTGGCTAGACTGCTTGACAGTTTTCAACGTGTCCCAGTTTTGCACGTAAACTGGTGAATACAACACGGATGAAATGACTTGCAGCCTGTCAAAATAAGGCTTAAAAGTCGTTTTTGGGTTGTTGTTGTTGTTGTTGTTGTTTTTTGTGGAATGATATGAAAGCTTACTTTCATTACGTAAACGAAATTTTAATCCAGCGTTATTTTGGCGCGAGATTATAGTTGTATGAAGTATCCACGGATCACCTTCTTGGAGTGGAAAATTATTCCGAGAAAATTGTAATTGGGAAACCATTTTTTATTTTATCTGTAAAGGTAATGTATTCTACTTCACAAAGAATCAAATTTATCTTCAGTTAATTACTGTTCACTCATAAAATGATCAATCCAGGTTTCCTTTCACTTTCGATTTCTGCAATAAACACAAATTCGTCATTGGATGGCTACTATCACCTTAAGAGCCTAACATCTCAGGCCTGGTCTAGCGACATAATCCTCATTTTGACTGGCTGCAAGACAAATAGGAATATGCCTGTTTGCGAAAAAGTGGACTAAGTATTTGCTGAAGTATCAAAATGCACAATGAACAGGTGTTAGATAAGTAGGCCCTATCTTGACGCACCCAATAAATGGTGGTATTCATGACATTGGAAAACAACTAGTAATACTAATGGGAACTAGAAAGTGGACATGCACCAGCTGTTGTATTGAATGTAAAGAGGTTTCGCCAAAAAAGCTTATCATCAAAGTCATAATTTACGAGGTTGCGCCAAAAAAGCTTATCATCAAAGTCATAATGTAAAGAGGTTGCGCCAAAAAAGCAAAGTCATAATGTAAAGAGGTTGCGCCAAAAAAGCTTATCATCAAAGTCATAATCAGTTCGCCCATGTCATCTGATTCATTATTTCAGAAGAATTGAAAACAATTTGCATGAAAACGCAAAAAAAAAAAAATGCCAATCTCAAGTCTTGCTGCTTTTTTTTTTTTTAACCAATGACTTTGTGATTTACATTGTCTGTGAAACTTGATGGATGTATTCGGTCGTAACAAATACAAAAACCGCTCAGTTTGCAAACTGCCTGTCTCTGAGAAGGGCAAACTGGCAATGTCTGTGACGATATTTATTCACGTTTCACTTCGTTTTCGACGTTTTCGCCCGACTGCAACATGGAGCTGTTTCTTTCTAGGATTCACCTTATGTTCTGTTCTCGGTTTGCTGGTTTTGAGAAGTAATGAAATGTTCTTGTCTTTTCTATGGTGATTGTCGTTCCTCACGCACGTCAAATGTGGAGGTGTGTCTGTGGTAAACATTAAGTTCCGTGAATTTATGACATTGGAATTCCATTATTCGCTCTACCACCTGTTGTTAACGCAAAATTGATAGGTCTTAAAGATATGTGGAGATTTGAAACAGGATAATATCTGAAGCGAAGCAACAGATGTCACAAAAAAAATATCGATTGCATGAAATCTACATGTCATGGTCACAGCAGGCTACAGCACGATCACACTGGTTGGTGTACAGGGGAGCCAGTATATTTAGATCATCATGAAATAAAGATATGAGAAAATATATTATGACGGGCGAAGAAGGTTAGCAAGAAACATTTTTATTAATCTTGCAATTTCTGTCTGTTAGGGTAAACTATTTGTTTTTCCAGACAAATCATGTTATTGTGTGGCGCAATTTACACAGGCATCCCCTACTCTTTTTTTGGCACAGTCTACATCGATACCCGACCAAGGTGGGGCAAGTTCACCAAAACAGTCAGTTCAGATCAAGTTCAGTTCACTACGGAAAAAAAAAAATTGCCTTAAGATAAAGTTTAACTCATCTCTATGAAAACTGAGAAGTTTCTAGATCAGATCAGTTCTACTTGGTTTTTGAAATCGGCATTCGGTTCTAATTTTGGACATAGATAATGATGAATTGAAGCGAAATGAAATTTAGGTAGGAAATAGCTACAGTTCACATCCAGATTAGTTTGTCCATAATATCTTTTAATAAGTTCAGAACAAGTTCACGTGAACTGAACTAATTTCACGAACTCGTTTATGTGATCTCAGTTCTCAGTTCTGCCCATACCCACAATTTTTTGAAGCAATCTACAAACACCGGACGGATCATGTTCTTACAGCTGACACTTATATTCTGACAAAGCCTCACCTCAGTTTCCAAGTGATTTTATCCTTTGGTATAATTCTGGGAATCTCCCAAGCTGTGGCTGAGTTAAATTTAAGCTCAGAGATAAGTTTGGGATAGGGAGGGAAGGGTTGAGGGTCCCTAGACTTTCAAGGAGTTTCTCAAGGGTGTATTTTTATCCTTTATCTCTCACCCAAGTAAACTTTGGGAGAGACCAGACTGGAACTGAGCTGGGCAGATTGGCGCTTATGCGAATGCCAAACGCCGATCGAGTTTACATGAATTGGACTTATTTCAACGAATTTCTTTGAATTTATATTCAAAATTGATTTTAGGTATAAAAAACTTGCGAACTCGAATAATCGAGCTCGATCCTTATACACGTATAACTAGTGGTCGAGTTTGAAGAAAAGAAAACAAAACAGAAAAAAATATATATATGTAAATTGTTTCTGTTTTTCCACCGAAGAAACAACAGCTCACTCAAATGCTCCCGTTTTAGCGTAAAATGTTTTGTTTTTGTTTTTCTTTAAATTGATGATTGTTAATTTACGGGAGAGTGTGTCTCATTTATACTAATAATAAGTGTCATGTAATATAATTATGTAGATGGACTTTCCAGAGATGCTGGACGACTGGCTATGTAATATGGTGTTTCTGTGTTCAGGCAGGCTGCTGTTGTTGTTGTTGTTGTTTTTGTTGTTGTTGTTGGTGGGGGTATGGTGGTGGTAATCGTCGTCGTCGTCGTCCTTTTTATCGTCATCATGGTTGTTATTGTGTCCTATCGTATCAGCCATCAACAAGAATACCATTCTGTCCCCCCCCCCCCCCNCCCAAAGCAATTTTCATCATCTTTTTATCGCATCATCTTTTTGTAGCCACAAAGGGAGATCATCACAAAATTATTGGTTAAAGTGGAGACAACCAGCTGCAAACGATTACGGGAGGAGATCAAACAGCCGCTGAATCAATATGCCCTCCCTGAAACGATGTTTTCTTTCCAAATAACCCACTTTTAGACTTGTAACGTATTTTATTATAGTTGTTTTCAAATTGATCCCAGGAGAGCAGCGATAACCACTGTTGTCTCGGTTAATGGGAATCTGGGGAATACCCGTTACTAAATTTAGCTCTTGTTTATTTATGTTATTATCTGCTTTGACGTTGCCAAGGCTAGAAAGCAGGAAAAAACATTTTCTGGAGTTCTTCTTTAAGGGAAATGTATTTTGGGGTAGTTTGGACGTGTTCGATTAGGCCAGGCCGTTCTGGGAGACTACACGCTGCCACATCATCAAAACAAATAACTTCCAAGGTTTTTCATGATAAACAGTCTAAACGTCGTCAAATTTTAAAACAGCAGATAAAATAGAGCCACACGAAAGTTGCAGGCTATATAAAGTGAAATACGAGTCTGAATTTTTGTTATGTGATTGCAAGTTCTAAAACGTTTCGGCTAATGTTTTCTTCAGTTACAGCAACTCAGCTGTCTAAACCCAATCAAGATTTAATTTAAAGACTGGCATTTATTCTGTTTGATATCAGGAGGGGGTCTCTGTTTTAGCTGGTAAAGTAAACTGAGGAAGATATTCCGAGAAATTTCGTGCATGTGTTGAAACTTTTTGGTCGTGAGAGAAACCGGAGAGGAGTGGTACTGATCAAGCAATACGTGATGGACAAATTTGATTGCATGCACTGTAATAATTATGTAGCAAGCTACTATTGGTGCCCGCGCACGTAAGCTAAGCTTTTATGGGTCTCTAAGAATGTGCGTTTCGAAAATGGGAGTCAAAATATATGCGTCGCTTGAAGATGAGGGTGTTTTCTTTCTAAAACAGCAAAAGAAAAAAAAATGGATTCAGGTACGCAGACAGCCATCTTGTGCAGACAAGGACTACTGATTTTAAAGATTGAAACTCCCACCCTTATTCCTTTATAGTCAGGCTAATTACTTCTGAAATCACCCTCGTATTAGTGAAACTGGTGGTCTCCGGTTTAGGTGATGTATAAACTGGCAGTGATATTCCGATATACATTTGTCCTCATGTATGGGTAGCAGCATATTATTTTCTGAAATTTTAGTTATGAAATGTTACATTTCCAGACCCCTCTCCCCCCCCCCCCCCCCCCCCNAATTAGTATTTTCCGAAGTTTTTGCCACGAGACGTTACATTTCATGAAAAATAGCTTACGTTAGACATTTCTTTTTTGGATATTTTACCGCCTGCTTATGTAAACAGCCACTTCACCTGTGTATTGCCATTCTTCCTGTTATTTTGTTTTAGTCTGCTCTTCATTTTCTTGAACTCTTTGCACACCAGAGGAAAGTGACGACTCCTGCTTCTTTTCCCGTGCAAAGCAGGGCATTTCTGAATTAAGCCGTGGGTCTTCAAAGTTATCCTTTTATAATAACCTAGCAGTGATATTTTTTTTAAAAGAAAATGAGGATGGAGAGAGAGAGAGAGAGAAAGACTGAAGCTGTGAAGAATTATTGCAGGTTTCAGGAACAACCTCGCGGAGCGGCAAGGAAAGTAGAGGAAGGGGGAGGGGGTGAGGACTGGCAAGAATAGGCTATGTGTATATATATATATATATTACCATCTATGCCAAGCAGCTGTTGCCGCTAGGAAGCTCATGTTTCTTTTTTTTTTTATTTGAGCATGCAGCATGACGATATAAACAGAAGCTAATGGTTAATAAGAAGTGGTAGGGGTCATTGTATTCGTAATTTATGCGTTTAAAGCCCGATGATATAAAAAGTAGGATAATAATCGATAATTAAAATGGTAATGAGTAAAAAACCATTCTCATAGAAAAGCGGTGAGGCAGCACAAACTTGATAGCATCGGTCGAGAGAATTCGACGTCAGAGTGTCGCGTCTTGCTACTCATCGCCTTTTTTTTTTTTTTTTTCAGAAATGCTATTCTGCTTTTGCCTATCTAACGTGTTAAGAGTCTATTCGAAAGTGTGGAATAGCCGTTACAATCTCTTTTATTTGCGAGAGCAATTCCAGATTAGTAGAAACTGCTCAGTATCGGAATTAAGCACCGTTTTGGATAGTAATCGATATCCTAGCGATTCATAAAATGCGATATCAATCCAACCCAGCACCGGTTACTATCGGCAGCACAAAGGGCATTATCAATGACTCTGTTCTGATGAAGAGATGAGAACATGATAATAAAAGGGGTATAATAATAAAAAAAAGGAGGAGGGTGATGATGATATTAACAATGGTTCACTGAACTCGTCTCTGAATGTTAAACTTGAATTCAGAAAATAATTAGGTCAAGGACGTGTGTACGCATAAATCAATTTTATTTAATTATTATGAGCATGCAGACGGTGTTGTCCTACTGTGCTTTTTGTCGCCCCCCCCCCCCNCCCCCCCCCTTTCTCATTTTTTTGCCCACAAAAGTGTGTTATAACGGTTGATTAACATTATTACTTCTGTTGTCATCCGACAAAAGGGCTTATGTCGGTTTTCCCGTCAAAAGCACTATTTCGTATATTTAGGATCTTTATGTCAATACTCATCTCATCATAAACTATTTTTGGCAAAACTAATGAATGCCTTTGATATTGTGACAGAAATTAGGCAAGAATTTAGTTGAAGTGAAGAGCCACATTCAAACAGCACCATTCAAAATTTCTCAGAAAATGTCTCTCAAATTTACGCCTTTTCGTCGGAAGACATTAGCCTTGCATTGGGCGAATGCGTAATGGTGGGACACCAACATGGGATGTTAAAACAGGCAGTTTGCTTTTAAGAGTTTGACTTTCGACTCGTTGTAGGAGTCAGTCGTATTGCTAATTTCATGATCAGGCAGCTCACAGTGGCTTTGTGGAATGTAAGACCGCAGTTTTTTTCAGTCACTTCTTCAAGTGTGCTCCTGCGAAATCTGCTGTACTACGTGCCGCATATTTATACTGTATGAGGTAAAATTGAGAGCTTACTCACTAACGATGGGATCTCTTACCATCGTAAAAATTACATTTTGAAGCTATAGGCGAATGATTTATGACTCTATGGGCGAATGATTTATGACTCTATAAGCGAATGATTTATGACTCTATAGGCGAATGATTTATGAATCTAGGCGAATGATTTATAAATCTCTAGGCGAATGATTTATGACTCTAAAGGCGAATGATTTATGAATCTATAGGCGAATGATTTATGACTCTCAAGGCGAATATTTATGACTCTATAGGCGAATGATTTATGACTCTCTAGGCGAATGATTTATGACTCTATAGGCGAATGATTTATGACTTTATAGGCGAATGATTGATGACTCCAAAGCGAATGATTTATGACTCTAAAGCGAATGATTTATGAATCTACGGGCGAATGATTTATGACTCTATAGGCGAATGATTTATGTCTCTATAGGCGAATGATTTATGACTCTATAGGCGAATGATTTATGAATCTAGGCGAATGATTTATGATTCTATAGGCGAATGATTTATGACTCTATAGGCGAATGATTTATGACTCTATAGACGAATGGTTTATGACTCTGAGGATTAGCTCGTCGAATGTTACGTTTCTTCACTTGACAAAACCTTAGCCCAGGTCCAACTTGGGAGAGTCCCAGGTAATTGCCAACAGCGTCTGTCTAAACTTGTGAGCCAAGAAGCGTGTTCTTTCTGAACGTGCAATTCTTGTGTTTCGATGGCATTCTTAGGGCGGAAGCCCTGCTTCGCCATGTTGTTCAAAATGTTGGGAATGGAGTGACTTCTCCGTCCTTGCTCCGATATGGTCACTACAAAATTCGGTGATTTCTTAAGTTTAAGAAGGGAGATTAACTCGGACTTTCTGGGATCTTACAGTACCGTGCCAGCAGAGAAGCCAAGCTTGGGATTGGAAGCAGAAAAAAAAGGGGTGGGGGGTGGGGGGGCTTTTAATCTCTGTCACTAAAATAGAAACCATACGATCTGATCAGTAAGTTACAGGATAATCGAAGTCTGGATTATTGCGTGGCCTTCAAAGGGATCGAAGTCTCCAGGGGCTCATCTTGGGATTCTCAGGGAAGGAAGGAAAGCACCACCTGCCTTCCTTCCTGTTCAGAAATGAATAACTACTCTATTTCTCGCCGACCAAAGAGAGAGCGAGGGAGAGAGAAACCTGTGTGATCTTTACTATAGATGTGAGAAGGAATAGGGAAAGAAATTACGGTCGGTGTAGATCCCACTTTTAGATTCGCCACTGGACGTGCCCAAATGGTTCATTAAGCATAAAGGTTGACCCGGCTTTATTTTTTTTCCTCTGACCGTTTTCTTTTCCGAAGCTTGGTCTGTTTTTGTCGCAGCTTACGGAGGATTTGTAGGGAACGCATATTGTAATACTACTTTGGGTTTGTGAGGGTTTTTTTTTCCTTTGTTTTTGTTTTTTTTTCGCGAAAGAAAGCGCGACCTTGGCCTTCAGCGGTGGCATTGCACGCGATAACGGACGCGTGACTTGGCAGCTTTCTGTAAACGCTAACCTTAATGTTGTAGTAACGTAGCGGCTACCACAGTAATGAGGAGGGGATAAATCAATGCAGGGTTGAACAATACTGAGCAATAAGAGTCTAGAGTTTGAGAATTACGGGAGTTGGACATCGCCAGAGACATGCTGCGCAAGTGCTAGGATCGCTGCTGCATGCGCGTTACTTTTCAGTGAAACCTGTCAACTCCGCAATTTGGTGGGTTCAATGAGGTTTATTGTGGCGTCAATTCTTCACGTATTTTCGGTTTTGCTCCGTAATGGTATGTAGTGGCCTGTTGTTTTATAGGCTTACGTAAGATTCCCAGACCATTTAAGTCGATCGATATCCATTGTTTCTTAGTTTGGAAACAGACAGAAATCGAACTTGACTGTGTGCAGTCAGTGTACCATTTGTGCTGTCGACTTCGTTTAATGGCACTTTTGGTTTAATCGTTTCACTTTTGAGAAACAAACAAACAACAACAACAACAACAACAACGGATCATCATGAACTCGATTTCAAGGAAATGTTACTGTTGTTGTTGTTCCTGTTCTTCTTCTTCTTGTTTTTCTTCTTCATTTTCTTGCTGTTGTTGTTGTTGTTGTTGTTGTTGTTGTTGTTGTTGTTGTTGCTGTTGCTGCTGCTGCTGCTGCTGCTGCTGCTGCTGCTGCTGCTGCTGCTGTTCTCATTATTGCTCTACAGGAGAATGATTTCTGTTTGTGTCAGAAGTAACCTAGCGACTTTTCCCCGCCTACGTTGTCACCAAGTTCTGATTAACGGAGCAGAGTGGCCGTATGTTCTTGACCTAATATCTAGAATAGTACAGTACCACATTTTTCCCACTGCCGCTCCATTAGCCTGCGACAGATTTTCAACGCACGATTTCACAAATTAAATGAAATTAATTCCCCTTGGCGCCGTGCGATTCAACACTCGTGGTCGGACTGGTGAGAATGACATTGGCTTCTCGAGGGAAATATTTAAGAGTGAAAACATGATATTGAAATTTACAGTAGGATCTTGAGGGTTTGGTTTTGGTGTTCTTGACTCTTGAAGAACCTGATTTCTTCTTGTAAGATTCTGTGGCCATATGCGTTAATTAAGGTTTTGCGTTTGGTTATGATGAAAATTACTAATGATTTTGGAGCTACCCGTAGTTTCTACAGTGTGTTAACTAACGTTCTTATGCATAAGGTAAATGGTCGCGAGTCCATCCATTACTCCATCACCTCACACTCTCGAAATACAAAAGAGTTCATTGGAATGCGATCGGTCAGTCGGAGTATATTATGTATGAATGGAGAATAGGAGGTTTGAAAACAGAAAGCCATAGTGTATAAATAATGTTGCCAGTCCCTGGGCTCAACTTGATAGCTCGACCATGTCGCGTTTTCGCTTTAGTTCGGTCTTAAGGAAGAAGTTCATCTTAGTGTCTGGGACCTTGCTACATTTATCAGGATATCAGGACAGAACAGCAACGGTGTTGATTAGAGTCACAGTTGTTGAATGAGGTCACAGTATGTGTGGCGCGCAGAACGTTCCTTTTTAAATTATTTTTTTTTCTTTGCTTCATTTTATCCCGTCCTCTTTCACTTCGATCTGAATTTTAACAAACAAACCGTATTCCTGCCTGTCGTCAACTGAACGTGTTATTTTTCAAATAAGATCAGAATATGATTTATTTCGCAGAATCTAAAACGCCACCATTTGTGTGGCGCACAGTGGTCACATTTTTTCTCCAGCTTTTATTTTGGCATGAATATCCTTCCAAGCCTTACATAATGTAATGGATTTATAATCTTCCGCATGATTTCTTCCAGATAAAAGATCTTTTGTCGAAGAGCTCTTGTTTGTGCGCATAGTTGAAGCCAGGGTCAGTGTGCTGAAGTGAGGGCTGTTGTTGTTGTTGTCGTTGTCGTCGTTCTCGTTGTTGTTGTTGTTGTTGTTGTTGTTGTCTCAGAAGCGCTTGGGTTTCAAACCGTTCGGCTCAGTGTCATGTTAAAGTAAGTACAGGAGGTCTTTGTTTGGGAGTTGCTGGCGAATAGAGTATCAGAGACATCCGAGTCTGGTGGGAGAAGTTAAGCTATGATGTCGGTGAATCTCGGGCAGTCAGATACGATTATTATGTTGTACAGTTTCGTAGGTGGGAAGGTTGGGGNGGGGGGGGGGTCACAGAGAAGGCACACGGAAGGCTTATCTAATACATGCGTGCACGTTGTTTCTAAGTACACTGTAGTATGTGGCATCGAACAATAAAGTTGTTGTTGTTGTTATCTTCGTCGTTGTCGTCGTTGTCGTCGTCGTCATCGTCATCAGCGTTGTTGTTCCTCTTCTTCTTCTTCTGCTTCTTCTGTACTCTGTCGTGCCTTAAAATGTGTTCTGTTGATGAATTTGACAATCCTCTTCACGTCCTAGAGGATCCCGACAGCTTAGTATCTCAGATGCTTTTACTAAAAGTTGTAGCCAAACTCCCTCTCGTCGATTCTGGTATTCCTAACAGGTCTGTAGAACATACAGAGGTGTCTGTTGCTGTTGACGCAGCTGTATTCGGGCCATGGTGTGTAGGGAGGCTCCGTACAATGCTCTGTCCTCAATCTGAAGATGTCCTCTGGTCATCTGTAGTCTGATGTAGCCTTACGGGCCGTGCTTTACCTGACTTGTTGGGCCAGATTTTGGCCCGCGGGCCAGTGGTTGGGCATCTTCTGAAATCTGTGCGGTATATCATTTATTTTTTGTGTTGGTTATGTGTTGGTGCTTAGGAGAATCATTCATATGCATTACAAGAATCCGAAAAGTGGCTGTCATTTTGCGATGACGGTCATTATAACTCTTATGTAGTTATCTCACGAGATTCAAATCTTGCCTTGGCCTTGCGCTGTTCTGTCACACAAATTCTCCGGCATTTGATCATTTGCACGATCGTATTCTACGAATTAGGTCATATTTCTGTGTAAACATTGATTACATGTTGAAACTAAGTGTGAGCGCATGATTGAAGGAGTGCGTGTGTGTGTGTGTGTGTGCGCATGATTGAAGGAGTGCCTGTGTGTGTGTGAGCGCATGATTGAAGGAGTGTGTGTGTGTGTGCGCATGATTGAAGGAGTGCGTGTGTGTGTGTGTGAGCGCATGATTGATTTAGTGTGTGTGCATGGTCGGAAAGCGAGAAGATAGGGAGAGTAAGTGAATGAGTTCAAATGAAGAAGATATATGACTTTGGCAAGTGTGAATGGAACACAGTGCCAGAGCAAGATAGTTATGAAAGAGTGTGTGGATAGAAAGAGTTGGAGCGACAGATCATGAGTATGTAGCGTCTTTTGGAAGTGTTCTCCACGTCTTACCTAATTTTTTATATATATTATTTTATGTGTATCTGTTGGAATTGGTCATATCGGCCTACAGTAAACATTGAACTTAATTGGTGTAGACAACCAGGTGCCAACCTTTCGTCGTGGCATATGTAAATATGAGGTTTAAATACAACACGCCACCAGATATCTTGCAGCTTGACTTTTTAAAAAAAAAATTTAAAAAGGTCAAAAAAGAGTCGCTTGCTTGATGCCTGGTGGTGTGCATAATTTCGGAACGCTGGAATTTGCTGGTGGAAAGCTATCAGCCAAAATCCACAAATCAATGACGCCCAGAGCATCCATCCAGTTACAATGCAGATCTATATTTAGATACAGATAATATGTGGGCATGTATTAAAAAGTAATGCATGATGAATTACAGTATTTAATGAAAGAAATGGGAAGCTGACGCTAGGGGGTGTAATAACAGCAATAGAAAGATGATTTTTTCTTAAGCTGACGCTAGGGGGTGTAATAACAGCAATAAAAAGATGATTTTTTTTTCCTTTCTTTTATTTGCAGGACTTAAGTGAAAGAAATACAAGTTATGAAGGCTAGAATATATTACAAGGATTGATTCTGTTTACACATGTACAGAAATAACAACGCATCTATTTCTAAATCAACGTGCAGAGGAGAAAAGTAATGACAAGATTATTTGACAGGAAGAACGGTAAGCACAAGCAACGATTATTGTTGTTGTTGTTGTTGTTGGCGATGTTGGTTTTGCTGTTGTTGGTGTTGCTGTTGCTGTTGTTGTTGGTGGTGGTAGTGGTGGTGATGTTCATTATCTTCTTCCTCCACCATGTCCTCCTCTTCTTCATCTTGGTGTTGTTGTTGTTGTTGTTGTTGTTGTTGGTGGTGGTGGTGGTGGTGTTCATTATCTTCTTCCTCCACCATCTCCTCCTCTTCTTCTTCTTCTTCTTCTTCTTCTTCTTCCTCCTTTTCTTCTTCTTCTGCCTCTGCTAAAGAATCGTCTTCTCACTCCCTTCTTTACCCTGTGTGCTGTTGTCCGCATTACTCATTCATAAGCATGGTCCTTGTTGGCAAAGGCATGTAAGGGGTGAAGTAGGGCCTTCTCGTCTCGGTCTAGACTAATCAGAAAAACAGAGTGTGCTTACAGTTTAACCGTAGCTCCAATACAGTCATCGTTGATGGTATATAATTGTTCCCCAGGGCGGTTGTTATTTTCGAAGTGCCTTGCCCAGGATGTCTAGACTTGAAAATGATCCACAAAGCGAAATGGGGGCTAGTTGGTTAAAAAAAAAAAGGGGGGGGGGNGGGGGGGGGGTAGAGGGGGCAGCTTGCAAAGTTTTTTATCATGTCGACTCCGCTTATTCTCAATTTCTCGGGAGCAAGTAAAAGGTTGCGATTATCCGATGACTTCATTATATGAATAGTAATATTTTGTTAAGGTTGCGGCTAAATCGGACATGACTTTATAGCCGAAAATTTCACGTCATCCGCTGGTTCGCCGACGTGACCGCATTTTTCCGCAACCGAGTACAAGACCCCGTAAGAGCCGGTGACGGTGACCCCAAGCGGGTCCGGCTGGCCGAGTGCGGTGTCCGTGTGGGGCAAATAGCTGTAACAAAGTTACGTCAGCCGGCCAAGTTGTGAAGAACCTTCGGTCGGTGAAGACCCTCTGTCGGCGGTCTCCTGGCCCCGTCTTTGTAAACAGACTTTGGCAGCTGGCCGGGTGAACTCCAGCATTCATGCAATGTAATGGGATTTATACCTTGTGAGGCAACCCGGCGTCTTGCTATGTGTTCTAAAACNCTTCTGCTTCTGCTAAAGAATCTTCTTCTCACTCCCTTCTTTACCCTGTGTGCTATTGTCCGCATTACTCATTCATAAGCATGGTCCTTGTTGGCAAAGGCGTGTAAGGGGTGAAGTAGGGCCCTCTCGTCTCGCTCTAGACTAATCATAGATACAGAATGTGCTTACAATTCAACCGTAGCTCCATGACAGTCATCGTTGATGGTATATATTGTTCCCTAGGGCGGTTGTTATTTTCGGAGTGCGTAGCCCACAGTGTCTAGACTTGAAAATGATCCACAAAGCGAAATGGGGGCTAGTTGGTAAAAAAAAAAA
>JAWQUT010000464.1:110325-122439 GCA_033807755.1 Ellobium chinense
ACACACACACACACACACACACACACACACACACACACTCAAAAAAACGTGCCGCCTACGGGATTCGAACCCATGATTCCTTCTCATCAAGTGACAAGCGCTCTACCTCTTGACCACTGTGCAGTTTTATTTCAGAAAACCGAACATTCACTGTATTAACGTGAATACACAATCTTCCAATATTAAAAAGAAAAAAAAAATCTCAATCACTGAGCTGACAATCAAGGACTTAACTAGTTCTATAATTATGTAGTCAACGAGTGTGTGGGTTCTTCGGAGCAAATGGGCTTCGATTGATGTCAGTGACAATGACAGTGACCTTTATTAGCTGTCCCTTTAAAATAAATATGCAAAATATGGAGCATTACAATGTCAAGATTTTTATTATCATTTCTCTCGTGTCCTCACAGTTCTCACGCAAACAGTTTCATTATTTAAGATACAATATAATATGATAATATAAGAGGTCATGGGGTCCATGAGTATATTATTATTGATCTTCTCCCACACCACTTACACAGTTCACTCGTTAATCGTGAGCACCTTTTTCTTCTGAATCTCCGTACTGCTCAGTCGTATTGTGCAAGCACCCTCATTGTCCCCGGCTCGCGCTAAGGCGATCGATCGATGGGCGGCTTGACCGCTGAGCTGACCGCTTGACCAGCGGGCGGCTTTGTTCCCTGGGGGCAGTCAACGGCTTCAGAGGCGAAATGCTGGAGGGACAAAGAGATGCTTGATCTTGCACGACCGGGTGGACGTCATTATAACGAACCTGTGCATGGTGGGCTGGCAAACTGGCGTATATGTACACCACTACCAGGCAGCCAAAGACAAAAACAAAACAATAAGAAAAACTTTACTTGATTCGAAATTCAATAGCTTCAAGAGTTTGAAAAACTCGAATGAAATTATAGAGGTATATTAGCTAGCAGATAATCAACATTTTCTGAAAGTTTCATTGATCAAGATGTAGACTAGGATGCCGTTGATCGACTTTTTGTTTTCGCCTTTAATTTGTTAGCTGTGATATTACCATACCATCTTATCGAGATGTTTGAAATGTTCAGCCTGAACAGAAAAAATGTACCAGATTTCATGTGCAGAAGGTTTGAACAGGTGTAACTGAAGTTATTCGTGTTTGACTATTGAAGCCTTTTGAAATGTAATGTTTTTGGGTTTTTTTGGCCACCTGATATAATCTTTCGTAATATACGCAGTTTTATCAATGCCGACCACTTTTTGTTGTTGTTGTTGTTGTTGATAATGTTGTTGTTATTTTTGTTGTTGTTGTAAAAAAGGTTGCCTTATGCATCTGGACACTGTAAAATGGTATGTTTAGCACTTAGTCAGAAGGAGGTTGTTATTTTTTTAAAGTGATTTTAATATCAGCTTATTGGTTCATGTAAAAGTGCATTTTATGTACTTTCATCAAGTTAAAAAACAAAATACGATCCAGCATTATCTTGATTCATCAGAATCACCCAAAATAATTTCGTAGATAAAGCCACGCATAAACAGAAGAAAAATATATCTTTGATTTTTTTTCCCCCGACTGAGACTCAGGCAGAAATATCTTTTATTGATCCTGAAAATGTTTTTGGTCTACGCCTTCCGCCAGTTAAGGAGAAGGAAAAAGAAACCGCCCAAATCCAATGCAGTGTTGTTTTTTTTTTGTTGCTGTTGTTGTTGATTTTGTTTGAAATCTTAGTTTTATGCCAGGAGAAATAACATCAGAATGATAATATAAATAGCCGGGAGATTACGTGGAAAAATGTAGGGAGGAAAGACGCCTATAGAGGGATTAATGCATTGTTATTCACATTTAGCTTCATGGTTTGATGTTGTTGGGGTCCAGATCTATGGCAGTAATAGAAACTTTAATCTCGATGACGTCCCTAGTGTATTTGTAGTTTTGTGTTTGAGATATCGATAAGAAGTGCGTTTGTGATATTGATAAGGAAAGGGAGGTTATCTAGAAGGAAGTGGAGAAGAAATAGGAGTATCGAAGCCCTTGTGTTTTCCCTACGTCACTGCATTTTTTTTACTCACTCTTTCCACCCCCACCCCTCTCTCTCTCTCTCTCTCTCTCTCTCTCTCTCTCTCTCTCTCTCTCTNTCTCTCTCTCTCTCTCTCTCTCTCTCTCTCTCGCTCTCTCTCTTTCTCCCCTTCACTGCCGGCTCACCCCTCATGCACCTGCTTTATCAAAACGTCAGGTTTATGTCAGGATACTTGCCCTGCCGGTCTGTTTATCCATTTCTGGCTTTATCCATCCATCTATCCATCCATCTATCTGTTTGTTCGTCTTTCTTTCCACTCATTTACCCATCCATACATCCCATCCTGCCCTCTTCAATCCTCCATCTGTATATTTCATCAATATGTCCAGGCATCTGTTCGTCCATCCATCCATCCATCCACCCACCCACCCATCCATCCATCCATCCATCCATCTTGCAGTTGTCATCTGCGCCCACGTACCTTTTACACAATATTTATTACATGCAAGTTTGATGTTACCATTAGCACAGCATAAGTTCTAGGCTTCCATGCAGTTTAAGACTATCTCATGTCACAAACAGAGATATTTTATCAGATAAACAAACTGATATACCATAAATAACGTGATCCCTAATAAGCTAGGTAATCCGAACGCGATAGATGATGAAGAATTTGATCCCTGATCATAGTTATGATCATGAAATTTGGAACACGAATTTCCCCCCACCGGATGATGGCGACATTTGTACGGGTTTCTAGTTTCTAACCTTTTTTTTTTTTTCCGCAACGGGAGAGTTATCCGTTCAGTGACGTCACAAGTGGGCCATTGAAGAGAGGTAACTGTGTTAAGGAACCATAACTCAGTAAAAATATACAGCCCGATCGCTGGCGTAAATAGGGAACTCTCTTTCTCGGAGAGCGAGGCAACAGAAGATCTTCAGAGGAAGTCACCCCCGTCTAACAAGCGTTTCGGTCCTTCGACTTCCTGACACTCTAAAGGAACTGGACCACAATTATAGGTCATGACTCCCAAGTGTCCTTATATTGATTTTTTTTCGCCTCAGGAGGGATTTGAACCCGCAACCTCCAGTTTCCTAATTCCTTGCTTCACATCATCTCTGCCACTATGAAGCCATAGTAGAAGTTGCATTTTAGGCATAGTTAAACTTACTGTGCGACACTCCACTGTTCGTTACGTTTGGTCCATATCCATGCTGAGCTCTGTTCAGTAGTCTCCTCCTAATCCTTTAAAGTACATGATCGCGCCCGACCTCGTATTCCGAGCAACTTGAGGAGACCATAGTACCACTGCTTCCACAGCCATTACTCTAGCTATACACACACACACACGCACACACACACACACACACACATATTCATATACATCATACATACATACATACATACATACATACATACATACATACATACATACATACATGTATACACGCACACACAAACACACGCGTATACAAAACACACACACACACGCTTATACAAAAATACACACACACACGTATACAAAACACACACACACACACACACACACACACACACACACATACACACACAGGTATACAAAACTCACTCATTCACTCACTCACTCACTCACTCACTCACTCACTCACTCACTCACTCACTTCACTCACTCACTCACTCACTCACTCACTCACTCACTCACTCACAAGTTTAGACAAGACATAAGCAGACAAATGGACAAACAACCACATAATGAACAGTGAACAGACAAAAAGAATTCATACAATCAGACGAACTGATAGACGTATTAACGACCAAACAGAAGACATATTTAAACCTAAATAGGTCAGAGACATAATTGCGTAGACGTTAATGCTTTTACTAATGGTTCGGGGCGTTCATCGAAATGTACGTGTGAGATCAAAAACTCCAGATGGGTGCGAACGAACTTGTTTCAAAAGAGTCTCATCAAATATGGTCTGTTTGGCATTTCGTAGATAATTACTCGTGTGTCTGTTATGTTTGAGTGGAGTCCGTAATGAGTAGCCACTGTCTTTTTGCGTCTGAGACCTTGGGAACTGATGTCAGGGGAAGTCTTATTATTATCAATGTCTGTCATTAGTTTTCCTCTTCCTTTGCAAATGAGGCTATTTAAAGACGACAGAAGTTCGTTTACCACATTACCTTCTACGACCTTCTATGATGTTTGGAGAAGCCACAAGAAGTAGGCATTAGCGG
Source organism: Ellobium chinense (assembly GCA_033807755.1). Classification (NCBI taxonomy): domain Eukaryota; kingdom Metazoa; phylum Mollusca; class Gastropoda; order Ellobiida; family Ellobiidae; genus Ellobium; species Ellobium chinense. The sequence continues at coordinate 114,541 of JAWQUT010000464.1, forward strand.
ATCCCCCCCCCCCCNGGGGGGGGGGGGGGTCACCGGGTGCTCGTTAAACCTCCTCCTCCCTTTTTCGAATTTTTCACAATGGGTGCTCAACATTAATTTCACTCTTCTATTTTGCAGTAGTTCTGAGATGCTGTTTATCCCCTAGCTGTGTATAAACATACATAAAACCATTCAAACGCGGGGAGGGAGGAGGGAGTGTAGTGCATAAAATAAAGAGTTACATAGAATTCATCAGATATCAAGGGAAGGCTCATGATATGAGGAAATCTACCTTTTGCTTTTTTGTTTTTTTCCCTGGATCCACCCTTGGAAGGATTACATACAGTCGACTCCGTCGACTTCTTGGGAGATTTGGCTTCAAAGTTGTGATTAATAGGTGTTGCAATTCGAGCGGTTTTCGAAAACTCGCTGGGTGCACATTGTGAAGTGAATTAGTAGTTAGTTCTTGTTTAATCGATTTAACAAACAAACAAATAAAAAGTTGAGGTTGATATCTGAAGTTAGGCATCAGTTATGACATTTTAAGGTAAATAAGAATACACTCCGGAAGGGCTCTCACCCATATATTAATTCTATTTCGTTGAAAAGCGTTCTTGGTCCATTTTGCTAAGTTTTAGAAAATCGTTACCAGGCGTGCAGTGGCATTTTACTCAGTAAGATTTAAGTTCATGCAGACCCAAAGCCACGTACTTTGTTCCAGAAAATACAGCACTCTGTCACGTTTTATAATATGTGAAAATCATGACATAAGTTGCAATAAACCGCACGATATAACTAAGCAGATTGTGATAAAGCCAAATCGACTATACTTCGATTCTTCGGCCGGTGTTTTAAAGAAACAGAGGGTAGATAATATTTGCTTTACCTTTAAATAAAACCCACATGATTTTTGCAAAAATCGCGCACATTTTCCTTCCGTCTGACCATTGGTGCGAAAACACCGCTGGAACTTAGGGATTTTCACTTTGCTGTGTGATGTCATAAAACGAGGAAAGCTAGCCGACGATTGGTGCAGACGCATGCGCAAACGTCTAGACCTATTGTCTATTTGACGTCACGCAGCGCGAATAATGGCGACGCGCGCAAAATTTAAAAATCTCACCATTCCTGTGGTGTTCTCCCAGAAACCTTTTGTTAAAGGAAAAATAAACACGGTTTCATTTTGAGATAAAATACTGTGAATCCATTATAGATGTGAACCAAATAACTACCCTTAATACTTTAACATCCAAACTACATTATTGCATTTACCCACTAAACGTTTCAATTAAGCAGACACTACCTGGAGAGAGTGAACCGAGCTTAAATGGAATTATCCATATCTTATATACAGTACGGGTAATTATCTGCCATCTCCTGCTTGGACAACTTCTTTTTTTTTTTTTTGTTTTTGTTAAAGAAAGTATGTCTTTGTGACATTAATCCTCTGGATCGTATGTTATTGATTTCCTTGCTGATGTTCGCGTTTTTCATAACCCGTCGACCTTGTATTGTCAAGGTAAGATACGAATAAACTTATATCTCCAGGATGAAATATCGACATGACCGCAGCACACAAAGAGTAAGGATTTTATTTTTGTTTAAATCCAGGTAGACACTACATGTCGTAGTTATGCGAGTTCTGAAGTTCGTTCCGTTGGTTTATCGGATTTGTTTAAAGTGGTTTGAAACGAATCAATTCGTAAATTTCATGGTTTTCAAGATATTTTTCTCGGTCTGATACTTTGTGGAAATTAACATCATTACATTGATTGACCCCGGCTGAAATCCCATGTTTTTAAAGGAAATTATATCTTTGAAAATATCAATGCTTCATATCAGTTTCAGCGATATAAATAATATACAAAATTACTTTGGAACAAGGGAAAAAAAAATTGCCATTAGTGAGTAGATTAAATTCCTAAGCAGCCCCTTTAAGTTTTCATCTCATGAAAGCAAAGTTTTGAAGTCTATTCCTTATCTTTGCTGTGCTCATCCTTCTTCTGCCCCATCACCCCCGCCTAATCAATAGGTGTAATATCATACATGGTTTCAGTGGAAAATAAAAAACAAAAAAAAAATGGTCATTATCAGAATTATATGAAACAGCAGCGTCTTATAGAGCAGTTTTTTAATTTTTTTTTCTTTTTGAAGCTTTAAGGTCTTCGTCCTGCTTAGCTCATTTGTCTGAAAACGCCTGCGGCCCTCTTATTTTCTGCAAAATATGGCTTCCACCCAAGGTTAGTTTAACCCCTCTTTGTCCGAGCATAATTTGACATGATTTGATGACGTCATTTGTCGGGATCAAAGCCTGAGTTTCAGTTTGGAGATTATTAATGCGGGGGAAACTGACACGCTTTGAAGTTTTGAATATTGTATTTTCTATCATTTTGATTTTCAATAATTTCTTCGTTTTGTTATCCCAGTTTTGTTTGACTTCTAAAAAAAAAAAAAATCATTCTTTGTCAGTATGCTCTGAAATGGTGTTCGAAGGGATGAAAGTTTTTTTTGAAGATGAAAGGTAAAACTTACTGCAGTTGTCTCCGCCAAGTCCCAGTCCGCATAAATCACAACACAATTCTGAAGTTACTTGTTTATAAAACAAAGGCACTGGATTATCACGGCAAGCCCCCAAGAGTATGGGAACATTTGATGTTAAAAATTATGCGTGATTTTCCGGTGGCTATATATATAATAGAAAATGCGTTATGATTCGCCGGACTGGATTTTACTTCAATGTCATTTCTAGTGATACTGTCGGTCACAAGTCATTCAATCAGTGTGGGAGTGATGATGATGTAATGTATGTCTGCAAGTAAGACTGCGTCCATCGGACAGTGGCTGTGTTACCCATTTTTTGTTAAATTTTTACAATGGGCATAAACACAATTGAATTGAATTGAATTGAATTGAATCAGACAAATACATAGACTACTTTCCAATGCTCTTGGCCAGTACGGTTTGTTTGCAAGGTTGTGTAAAGGTTTCTCAAAGATTGTGCAACATCTTGCTTTGAAACTTTGCCGGCATCTGAATAACCATCTTATCCTTATTTTGATCTAAATTGAACTGCATTGATTCAGAAATACAGAAATTTCACTTTTTTTTCTGTTAAATAATGTCAACAGGATCCCAAGACTGTTGCCTGTAATGTATGATTTATAAAAATGACTGTGAGCACAAAAGATCTCTTTCATCGGATGTCCTTTTTGTTTTTCACCACAATTTTGGGTTTCTAAACTGAAGATCAAGGAAGGTTGTGAGGTGGCTCAGAGAAGTGAGGGCTAAATTAGTTTTTCGGAGATAATATCTTCTTAATCTGTTTAGCTTAGTAAATGTCCCTCCCAGGAGAAAACGTAAGCAAATGGAATCAGAAATGATGAAGACCAAAATCACAGAAAGTGCAGGGTCCAAGGGATGCCTAAAAAAATTCAAACTGCTATGTAGATAAAAGTCTTTCTTACTGCGGTAAAAATGATAGGAATGATCCAATTCAATTCAATTCAGTTCAATTCAGTTCAGATCAATTCTGTTTATTAGCTCTTGCAGAATTCTGCACTAGAGCAAAGCAAACACATTTCGTGTGAATAGTTACAAAACAGTTATTGCTGTAAGTATTCAAAGGCAGCTGCTTTCTTCATCAAGCAAATGTATAACTGAAATGAGTCTCAGACAGCAAAGTGAAAAGGTGAAAAAAGGAAAGGCTGAAGTTGATCAAAATAGACGGTTGGTGGGTTGCGTACAAACTGTTCAGTCACAAAGTGGGACAGTATTCAACTTAAGCACAGTGCGTAATAAAACAATGAACGATTGATCTGTTTTAGGCTCAAAGACACCCATTATACTCCGCGTGCACATTTTCTCATTAGTGTGGGCTTTCTGGCCGCGAAGTACGCACATTCTTATTTTAATCTCCGCAAGGAGAGACCACAAAATCTTAAAGATCTAAGTCTGGGAAAAGAAACTTGCTCAAGTTTGTGACGGCCGTAATTCGGCTTTTTATGTACTGTGTGACCTGAAGTTTTTAAGGAGGTTTCTTGAGCCTGGAAGATCAGACAGGGTAATCTTTGTACAGGTTCACTGGGTCCTGGGCAGCTTTAAATCAAGGGTTAACAATGAGTTAGCTCAGTAGCGAGGGCGGAGCGTGAGTGGGGGTAACATTCTTAAATATGATAATGTGTGAAATCTGGTGGTGAAGTAACAACAACTGTATTGTGGGATCGTGATTTCTGAAGAAGAATATCCACGAAAGTTTAAAAAAAAAAAAAAATCACACCACCTGTATGTAGCACTTTAATGCGCAATTTTGCGCAGTGCACTGAATAAGAAAAGGGCGGTGCGCATTTCAGGCGTACATGCATATTTATAATCTACAGTTAAAGAACTGTGGATCTCGTTAAGCAGTGTAGTTCTTTGCTGCCGGTGCTGCTGCTGCTGCTGCCGCTGCTGCCACCGCCGCATTAAACGGCGATGCTAAGAATGGATGTCTCTTGAGTAGCAGACCTCAGAAGTCCCGAGGCGCTCGCTTACGTTACAGCAGCTCTTATGGTTATGAAGTCCAATTTAGGTCAGAGACGAGAAACCAGAAAAAAAAAGCCGCGCAAAATTCATCATGAAATAAATAGTTTAGAAGCTGACCTTTCTGAGAGCACACGATTCCATTAGTAGTAATTTGGAAAATAGTTTTCTACAATTTCTTTCGTTTTTTTCTTTAAAGTTGGTTAAAGGCGATGAGTTTCAATTGAGTCTAGACTATCACGTAATATTTCGAAATACTTAGCGTAATATGAGGTGGTTTTTTTTTCCTCTTCTTGACTCTTCGGCGATTTGGAGTTAGAAAAACAAGTAACCTAAATTTTTTTGCTGTTAACTATACATACAGCCTCGGCATTGATCATGCTCATTCTGCAAAAGCGTAGGTGATGGTGTTTAAAAGTGTGTAGGGCCCTACCAGGTTTGTGCGAAGACATTATGAAATTTCAAAGAGAGACAAAGGTATGATACCAAACAGATGGCATTGGTTGAAATACAGATTTGTATTGCGACTAAATAAGGATGGACACACACTTCCCTGAGGCGTGTTTTCATGTGTGGCCGCATTCTGCAACATTACCACCAAAACATGTTAACCTATACTCTATTTATTTTTTTTTTTGGTCTTTCCAGCACGTCCGTTCTGCGCATGCCTTTGTCTACGTATAGTTAATCGAAAATTCTTTCAGCAAATAAATGCGTACAGTAGAAACGTTTTTGCCCCTGCTTGAGCGGTATACTGTCGTAGCTAGTATTAGTAATGAGAGCCTTTTCTCCTCTCTGTTTTTAGTCTCAAAACATGGTGTCAGACTGCCTCTTCAATCAGTCTGATTTCTAGGGCAGGCTTAGACTGTCTCGTTTAAAGAAAAGTTTCATATTTTTTATGCTACTTTCGTAGTTGGTTTTATCTTTATTCTGTCTGCTTTCCTAGAAGTAGCTGAGGACGGGAGAAGACTCTGGGTGAGTGAGCCGATTGGGAGTGGTGGGGGAGTGTATTGTGTCTTGCGGATCACTGTGGTGGAACTCAGTGCTTTTTAAAAAAGATGTTGTCGATATTTCATTTCAAGAGTTGTTTTGTTTTTAGCAGGCGCGCATTAGTCCCAGTATGGCTGCGTACATGGCGGGTTTCAATTTATTTTTTGTTTATGTCTTACTTTTGAAACCACGCAGTGTCTGTCGGCTAGCAAGGTCGTTCAGTGCAATAACATGGTAGAGACATAACTTATCCTATTGTAATTTGAAGTTGGCGTGCTGTCTGTCCATAAGCTGACTCTGAAAAATCATCTTGATGTTCATCCCACCGTCCTTTCATGGATCTTTCTCCTTTTGGTCTTTACTCAAACATAGCGTGTGCACGTGCTCAAGAGGGGACATTTGGCATGCTCACAGTGCTTTTGTGGCGGAGGCCATGATGAGCTGTGCTCAGCGCGCATCCAGACAGAGCAGGGAATGCTTAGAGTGAAACGAAGCTAGGACACTTATATTAGTATCCCCATGGAAATTTGTCCCCATCTAGTGTCCTTCTCTTTTGATCTGTGTCGAACTGTCAATAGTGTGCTCCGCGCGTATTACAAATAAGGTCACAAGCATGTGTGAAGTTTCAGGATTTGGCTGGAGTGATCCCTCTTGTCTGTTTATTATGATGTACTCCTTGATTCAAAAGTTATCTTCTTTTATTCCCTGTCTTCTCGTTGTTTTGTTTGACTTAGTGGGTTTTTTTTGTTAAGTGGTCTGACCCGGAATGGTCAGATAATGTATCAGTCAAGAGGTTAATGCGAAACAGCCCTTCAGAGTTACAGTAGATATTATTTATAGTGTCACGTCTTGAAGAAAGTGATATGATTCTAGACTCTTTGCTGAAAGTTGTTTAATTTTTCTCGTTTTTCAGTTTTTGTATTCCATTACAGTCTAGATCTATCCTGTTTCATTGCAGTCCGAATAATGACAGCTTCCGCTTAGTGGTAACATTTTTCAATTTTCACGTAGCGAAATGCTATATTTTCTATATAATAGTAACTGGATTATCACAACTCCTGTCAGTGGCAACTTTTTCTGTGTTTCGGAGAACTTGCGATCAAGTGGAATTTACTGTACCATGTTTCTCGAACCTTTTTTTTTTTTTTTAGGTCATGTTTCATATTTACGGAGAAAAGCTGTATGAAAATGAAATAGAAATGAAACTACATTTTTATTCAGACTGTAAGTAATTTGTTTTGTAATGTCATAAACTGACATCGATCTAGGCTTCATGGGTCGTGGTGAAATGTCGTGAGCTCCAGGAATTTCCCTGGAATTTTTTTTTCTTTTTTGGAGACAAAATCTCTCTCTCAGTCTCCTGAAAATTGGAAGTTCTTCATTGGATCTCCTGATAAATTGGAGCTTTACAAAAAATTAGGAAGTTTTTGGGTTTTTCTTGCAGCTGAGAACGCCAACACTTTCAAAGATGTCGATCCCTAAGCCTTCGATTGTACTCCTGAAAAAAAAAAATGATTTCTGCTGGAATTCTCCTTGAAAAATGATTTTCAGATGAGGGCATGCACCCTGTACATGTAATTCATCCTAACATATTCAACAATACACACCATAATACACATATGGTATACTCATATATTTTTAAGCGTCATAGGCCACGAATGAAATAATTCGTAGCATAGTCACTGCTGGTCACCTTTATTCAGCGGCCAGGCTTCCCCAGCTCTGACGTCGAGTGAGAATGGGAGTTTAGTGGGTTGTTTTTTTTTCTCTCTCTCCAGGGACACAGCAGCCCTACACAACTATTTGACCCAAAACCCGAACCCACAGACCTCAGACTTGACACACTTTGAATTGTAAGGGCGACTCATCCCCTGCCCTCCCCCAACAAATCAAAATCCCAAACATCCTTATCTTCTATAAACTCTTCCACAATACCCTGACCTTCTATAGTCTCTACTTTATATCAGTATGTCACGAAAATATTTGTATTGGGTCAGTTACTTGAGATATAATATTTCATAAGCTTACATAAGCTTTCATTGTAAAGTAAAATTGAAACCACAGGTTAAAATTAAATCCTTCTCAAGGCTATTCTGTTTTATCATTGACAATAGCGATTCTCCTATTGTAAATGAATTACTAAAGCGAAGTCAACCACACAGAAAAAAAAAATCACAAGACGAAAGATTTAGCTCGAACAAAATTGTGTTTCCTAAAATAGGTGACACAAATTGGATGAAAGCTTGATCGCGAAGTAGGCCATTGAAAAAAAAACGTAAAGAGTATTGTATGGTGAAATCATGGCGAAAAATAATATTATATTGAAAAACAGTTTCTGGTCGATTACATTTCATATTGTTAAATTGAGAGGCTGGGATTTTTTTTTTGTTGTTTTTTTGCTTTGTTTATGTT
>JAWQUT010000464.1:132723-169441 GCA_033807755.1 Ellobium chinense
GGAAATCCTAAGATCAAATTTAGCTCAGTTCTGTGAAACGTAGGTTCAGATCAGTTCCCTTTGGCTTTTTGAAGCTTGCATTCTGTTCTGATTTTCGAGGTAGATATCAACTGAAATGAAATTCAGGTAGAAAATTAAAATTCAGATCAAACACCCAAAATGATCACAGTTCAGCTCCTGATCAGACCATCCCAAATAGCTGTTAAGCTTAGATCAAGTTCACGTGGACTAGACTTAAAAGTTCTACGAACTACGTTCATATGATATCAGTTCTGCCCACCCTTGGCGTTCCCTCTTCGAATTTGTTTAAGTAAGATTCAATACCCAGAAAGGTCTCAGTTCAGCTCCTGATCAGTTCATCCCAAAGACTGTAGCTGTTAAGCTTAGATCAAGTTCACGTGGCCTCTACGAATTGCGTTAATATGATTTCAGTTCTGCTCAGTCCTAGTTCTCCGGCTGTGTTATGTCATGTTCAGCCCCAGATCAGTTCATCCCAAGTAGCTACTAAGCTTAGATCAGTCAATATAGTTCAAGTTCAGGTTATATAATAACTATATATACACCTGAATAATAAAGCGATAAAGCGTGCGTGTGAAAGTCAAACTTAAATAACGAGGTATACTCATTGTTTAATTACTTAATTTTGAGGTTCCACTGTATAGACTACAGAGTTGACTATAATGATGACATATTAAGTCAGAATAACTCATGAAATTTTGAAATCTGAGAGCCAGGACTGAGTAGATAGTCTTACAATGATGATAGGTATGAGATTTAGCTTGGGTGTAGTCTTACAGTGTTTGCCATTTTCACTGTGGAGCCCTAAAGGTGAAGCGAGAATTAGGAATGGCCGATTGTGGAACAGTAGTGCTAAAAGGTTGATCGTTTCTCTCGTCATTTAATTATTGATTGCCAGTGCATGTTTGTGAGCAGTTGGAAAAGTGTGTTAAGGTCATCTGTAAACACAGAGCTTACACGTGGAAGTTAGGGAACAACATTCGGTCGGTAGGAATGTAAGGATGAAATTACTGTAAAGATAAAGAGACTCTGTGATGTAGTGTTAGCACGTTCAGCTTGCAAGTTGAGGGGTCTTATGTTCCAATCCTGGGAGGCAGGCAGGCAGGCAGACAGGCACGCAGGGAGGTAGACAGGCAGGGAGGCAGACAGACAGGGACAAGATATTTTCTAACCTTGGATGCCTTTCGGCTTGCTTTTCAAAACTGATCGATCAGCGTCATTATGAACATTTTCTGGTGGCAGAGACTCCAGTTAATTTTTAGCAGCGGATATCTTGCGACCAGTCAAAATGAGGCGTAAGTCGCATTTTGGCTAAGTCAAGTTATTGGCATGACATAAAGGCTTAGGATGTGGATGTTCATCAGGTAGAAAAAAAAATGATCTAGCCTTATTCTGGCCTGAAATTGTTTGAAGTGACAGAGGAGTCATCCCAAGAAGTGGCAAAACAATTTTTGAAAAAAAAATCGAAAGTGAAGAACAATTTTATTCTATAAAATCCATCTAATATGCTTCACAAATGCTCATATTTCCAGGTTACAGACTGTTTTTGTGTACAGCAATGGTTTTACTTTCAATTTCTTCCAACAAATGAAAATCATATACCATGTACCGATGGCCCTTTTCACCTTTCCAAGTTCAACGACACACGCCTCAGCAGCTGCAAAATGTTTCAGTTAATTGCTTGCTTGTCTTTCTGCAAGAAAGATACTAATAGACATCTGTGCCTGACTATTTGGCCACTTTAAAGTTTGTTACCTCAGCATTCTTTTCCATACAGTCAGTAACAGAGTTGGGCAGAACTAAGATCATAATATGAATGCATTTCGTGAACTTAAGTCACGTGAACTTGATCTGAATTCATAGCTATTTTGGACGAGATGATCTGGATGTGGACTGTAGTGTTTTCGGGGTGCTTTATCTGAACTTTAATTTGGTATCTAAATTTTAGTACAGTTCCTGTCTACCTGAAAACCGAAACCGAATGCAGAGTTCTAAAATCAAGGGGAAACTGGTGTAACCTTAATAATACTCTAATTTTCATAAAGCTGAGCTAAACTTGAACTTCGGGTTTGTTCCTCTTAGTGAACTGTACTTGATCTGAGCTGACTATCTCGGTACGGCCGTGTGGGTCAGCTGGGATTCAGTTGCATTTACTTTGCAACTGATAAAAGCAGTTCCTTTTCACATTTTCTTGCGAACTTGAGGTTGATTTTAATGGGTTTGTCAGCAGCAAAGAAAGTGATGCTGGGTTTCATAATTTCATTAGGGGTGCTTTGCAGTCTAGTGATAATGACTGACTTATATTACTGTACATCAGTATAAGTAGTCTATACACTGTTCAGTAACAGCCTGTGGGGGAAATCCCAGGTGGGAGGTAATGGAGATGAACTTATATTACTTAGCATTAGTACTTATATTATATCAGTATAGACTATATATGTAGTCCATACACTGTTTAGTTACAGCGTGTTGAGGAAAACCCCAGGTGGAGGAGACAGTGCAGTTGAGGCAAAGAATAGATCGAAGATAACCATACCAGTTACATGTACAGTCGGATCTCGATAATCAGCACGTCTGCGTGCTTGGGGGAGAGTATATTTATTATCGAGGCGTACCTATTATCAAGAGTGAGCTTATCTAATAAATAAAAGGGAGTGTTTGTGGCCGGCTGGGGTTGGTTTTTTTGTTGTTTTTTGGGGGCTGGATTTGTTTGTCCAGTATATACATCCACATAGTTTCAAGTAGGGGATTCAAACTATTATAGAGACTCCGATTACTTAATAAATCAGAGGGAATGTCTGTGGCTGGCTACGGTTGTTTTCGCTGGATTTGTTTGTCCAGTATATACATTCACATTGTTTCAAGTAGGGGCTTCAAATTATTCAAAATAAATTAAAGATTCCAATTACTTAATAAATAAAAGGAAATGTCTGTGGCTGGCAGGGATTTTTTGTTTTGGCTGGATTTGTTTGTCCGATATGTTAATCCAAATTGTTCCTACTAGGGGGTTCAAGGTTTCTGAAATGTTATAAAATATTAAGTGCAAATAAGAGATTATTGTTTTTCCCCGATAAATGTTGGGACAAGTGGGGAAGTCAGAGAGGCCCGGTGGTACCTTTGAACATGGGGAAGAAGACTAAACAGAGGCACTTTCCCACCACAGGGGGCTTCTGTTTCAAGAGGCGTGATGCGGTGTATGCAAGCAATGCAGCATGCAAGTTACTTGTACCTGCTATTACAATAGGCCAATTTATTTTTTTTTTTATTTCGGGCGTTGGGCGCGGTATGGGGGAGGAAGGGGGAGGGGAAGGATCATAATGTTTAGGGTCTTCTATCATAGCAGGGTCATCAGTTTATGAGGACCAATACTGTACTGCTTACATGAACATTATGCGGGTTGGTGAACAGTATTATAGAAAAATTTAATGGTAGTGTCACAGACGTTTTTATCAGTAATTCATCAACATGCCAGTTACTGTATACCATTTTCTGTAGGTTCTGTTGAAAGATTCAAATGTTTGTTTTGCCCATAGAAATAAATCTTCCAGAGAATTTGCAGCGTCTGTAAGCCTTGATTCATTCCCTGCCAGTACTGTAGGGCAGGTGTTCCCGGGATTGATGAGTCTCTTTAAAGTCTGTGGTTTTGTGTTTTGTTGTTTTTGTCGCAATATATCATTGACTGACATTTAGATTTATTTTTTTCCACACAGTCCCCTCCATCTCTCCTTTTCATTTTTTAAAATTCTTATTGTTGTTCTGAGTCATCATCATATTGTCCCCGTTGCAGAGTAATGAATTCACCTTTCGGACCCAACCATCCAGAGCAAACACTTCCATATTTGCCATGGCTTGCGAATGAGTCACAAAAGCTTGAATGATTGAGTAATGCTTAAAGTTACTGGGAAACAATCCTTATGATTAGAAAACAAAGCTACGACATAAATAAAAAACTGTCTTTATTATATGAAGGCCTCGGCTAGCTCTGTTTTAACTTCAAGAAAAGTGTTCTTTGACTTAAAATAGTGAATTAGTAAATAGTCACTGAAAATGACTGAACACTTTGCAATGGAGTAAACAAAATGCAGAGGAAAATTGTGAGCTCAAGTGCTCAAATTCTTGATCTACTCATTGCAAACCTCTGATCCATTGCTGTCTTGTCTATACTGAATTTACCTCTTGATCTTGAAATCCTGAGCCAGTGCTCAGAAATCTAAGTTTGTAAGGTTTTACTGTACTGTATCTGTAATGTTATATTACGCAGATTGTAAATTATGTTTTCATGGAAGTTAAAATTTTGAAACATCTCTCTTTTCAGGCGGCCATCTGCTGAACTTCCGCCTAGAGGTCAAGGAGGTCATGGGGGTCAAGGCCAATATGTGGAATATGAGCAGGGAGGTCACAGTGGTCATCACCTTCAAAGACTGGAGAGCAGTGTGGACAGATTCCTTCCACAGAGCCAGCCACACTCGCAGCATCCGATGTCCCTTTATCCTTCACATCATCAGCAACAACAACAACAACAGCAACAACATCTGCAGCAGCAGAGGTCAAAGTTGAGTCCTCTTCCACCAGCACATCAAGGTCGGGGAGAGATGAGGACAGGGATGCCAGGTCCACCACAGCAGGACCGCGATCGACATCATCCGGTGCAGCATCAACAGCAGCAGCACATTCAGCGCCAAGGGTCACCCAGTCATCGTGGCCAGCCCACTCATCATCGGCCCCCTTCAGAAGGTTACCCTCACCCAATGTCCAACCCATCACCGTCTCAGCAACCACTACCACCACTACCACAGAATCAGTACCACCACAAGGGCATTGCACCATCTTCAGGCAGCCACCCATATCAGGTCAGCCGGTCCCCAGGGCTGAGCCACAGCCATCACCACCATAGAAGTTCAGGAGCATCTCCACATCCACAACAGCCATACCCGGGAGGTGCAGCAGCCCAGTCCAGACCTCGGAGTGCTGCATCGCCAGCTGGATTCCAGAGACCACCCAGTCACGGGCAGGAGCATGATCCACGTGGAGCGCTAGGAAGTGCGTCACTGGCTGTTCCTCCTCCCCCATCTCACAGCTCAACAGCCTCAGCAGACCCGTCTCGGTCTGGCCCCTCCCCTCACACTCGCAGCACCCCACCCTCCCAACCCCATGTCAATTCGGCACCCCCTCACCCACACAGTTCCCCACTGCCTCAACATCCCCATTCTGCCTCAGCACCTCCTCAACATTCCCACAATGGCCCAGCATCTCTTCCTCACAGCGCCCCATCACTTCCACATCCTGAAAATGCCCCATCGCCGGATGATCAAGATGCTCAGCGACTGAACATCTCCAAACATGAGCCAATCCAGAACATTATAGGGAACCACCCACCCAGTGATATCCTTTACCTCATTTGCAGACTGTGCCGACAGACATATGGCAGTCCATATGGCTTCCGTAAACATTTCAGGAATCAGCATGGCTTTGAGCCCAAAGCAGAGCACACCATTGTCCAGACAATTTCTGCAACAAAGACAGCCATGGCTCATACTGGGCCTTTAGATCCTGCAGATAAACCTCTGCAACCTCACTCTCCACGGGAGGAGAAGCCTTTCCAGGATGAGGTTCATTTGTTAAGCCAGACGCACAAAGACAATGCCCCACCATCTAGTCATTCAACTTCTCAGCCAAGCACTCCAGATGATACAAGACCAGGTGCCAAGAAAGAGCCTTCAGAAAATACCAAATTCCTGGAATGTCCTGAGTGTGGGCAGACATTCCAGCTGAATGACTTTGGATCCTACAAGAGGCACTGCCGTCAGCATAGCCTACATCGGAACTCAGGCCCCTTTGCTTGTAATGAGTGTCAGAGGTCATTTGCTGAGCCCGGCCAGCTTCAAGAACATCTGGTCACCCATAGCACATTCACCCCCAGTGTCTGCGGGATCTGCAAGACCTTTTTCTCCTCTCCCAATTACTTGGCAGGTCACTTACAAGCGGCTCATGGACATGTATTCAACAGTGACAGTGGAGACAAATCTGCACATCTAGATGGTGCAGACAGCAGCCGGAGATCATCTGATGACACAGCTGAAAAGTCTGAGAAATCCTCAGCATTGCTCTCAGTAGATCAAGGAGACCAGAACTCTGAAATGAAAAGATCCAGCTCATTTTCTGGGGGATTCTTTGGAGTATCATCATCAGTGTCTGGTGGTGGTCCCCAGTTATCAACAGAACAACAGTCTGGTGTGCCTCCCCGATCAGCTTCTATATCCACCAGTAAGGATCATATGCTGCCCATTTCTAAACGCCATCGCCTCAACTTGTCCTCAGCAGCTGCAGATTCACAGATGTTCACCGTTCATACCCCAAAGGGATTGGAGGTACAGAAGCTTCCTGCTGATGCAGTGGTGACCACTGCCAGCCCAGACAGCAGCTATGATGAGGCTAAATTTCACCTGGATTCTCAGCCTGGAAGTAGTGGTGCCCAAAAAACCGTGGTGCCAGCAGAAGCTTCATCATCAGGAGTAACTGATGCAGCCAAGGAAGGCAGAAATAGCACTGATGCCAGTCCCTCCCTTCAGGAGCCTAAAACTGGCAACGTCATAGTGAATCTGCCCAAACCTGGTGAGCTGTCACAACAAAACAAATCTGGGAACAAAGATGAGACGGAGTCAAATTCTTCAGACAGATGCCCATCGGCAGAATCCAACAGTATGTCTCTCGACAGTTCTCGTGCAGCTTCACCAGGTATGGAGGATGTTGACAGATTCTATAAGCACAAAAAGTACAGTCGTCACAGAAAGAGGGTCAGCTCCAGCGAGGCAGGAGGAGAACCAGAGGTAAAATCCCAGCGCTTGGATAATGGCGCTAGCAGCAGTTCCTCCCAAAGACAGGATCAGTCTCCCTATTCTGTCTCATCTACCGCAAATTCCGGAATCACATTCCGTGACTGCGAGTCTTCCTGTCTCCACTCCGATGACTCCAACTCCAGTTCCTGCAAGTCCAAGGGAGAGGATGGTAAGCAGCAAGGCAAGGAGAAATTGTCTCACAAACAAAATGCCTCACTCAAAGATGAGAAAGCACAAGAGTCCAAGAACAAAAGATCAGATCCGGCCAGTGATGATGCAAAGTCCGGATCCGGATCTAAGAAAGTGAATTCTGGGGATAGCGGGACCAAGTTCAAATGGGATAGACAGACCCGCAGCCAGGCAGGGAAAGCTGCACAGTCTGTTAGCTACACCTCATCCTAATGTTCTTGATGTTCCTGCATGTATGTTCGAAAGGTTTACGCAGTGATGAGATTGTTAACTTGCATTCAGAATTCATACACAATCAAGTGTGCTTGTTACAAAGTTCACATAATGCCCTAGACAATTTGATATCAGATGTGTTTCGTAATATTCACAGGATATCAAATCTAGCCATTACTTTGAGATTTGCTCAGTATTTCAGAATAGTGCCAGTGTTCAAAAAAAATGTTTTTGGAATAAGCATGTTCAGTGTACACTGTGTTCAAAGAGGACTCATGATATGTATGCTAGTTTTTCACTTTTCTGAAGAGACAAAAACGTCCACAGAATGTCTGTCTTACATAAGCTCAAGATATATCCACAAGTATCGACACTTTGCCCAGAAAATCAACTGTATTTTGTAAACACAAATGATGTTTACCTCAGATTTCCGCAACAAAATTGTATGGCGCATGGCCTGATCACTTTCAGAGGGCGCATGGCCTGACCACTTTCAGAGCTTGGTAGCTCAGTTCCTAGTCTGATGACAAAAGCCTGATTTTGACTGGCTGCAAGACAAAAGTGTTAATATTTGTTCAGCTGTAACCCTGGCATCATGTTGCCAGTAGAAATATAAAGGCTGGTGATATTGGAGTTGTCTGAGGTGGAGAAGAATAGGAGAAAGGGAAGGAAAGGGTGGAAGCAGCTGTGCATGTTTGCCCCTTGGATTAGTCCAGCATGTGGTGTTTTCTCCTCCCCCATCTCCTCTCGTTCCCAATCTACAGCATCAAGTCAATATGTGCACTGTGGTCGTCTACACTCTCCTTTTTCCCATTCTCACTAGAGGACAACTAGTCTACACAGTAACAAAAAGTAATCAGCATAACAGACACAAAGGTGATTCCATTTTAACTGCAAATGTGTTTACTTAATTGCAACATTTTTCACATAAAGGCTTTACTGCTCTCTAAAAGTCAGTGGATAATTGCAACTCATTTTAATTGCAACTTCTTCCCTGTTCTGAAAGGTTGTGATGAAATCGAGTTGACAGTAATAAAATTGTGTCACATTGGTTTAATTCTTTTGGGACTACCATAATATGCTGCCATAGCCTTCACCTTGGAAATGCAGGTGACAAACACTGGTTCTCTCTTAACCTTTGAACTGTTTCCCGGTTGTCTTAGGGCAGAGCTGTAAGTTTTAAGTTTGTACAGGAGAAGGGGTCCTTGAAAAGAAAGAGGCAATTTCTGCAACACAGAAAACAAGGAATGGGCGTAGCTTGTGGGTATTTTCATGCCACGAAACTAACACGTGTCTGTTTTTAAATCAGTGTGGGGTCAGGGGTAATTTCTGCCTAGTCTCTCTCCACTCCCCCCCCCCNCCACCCCACCCCCCCGGCAGTACCCCATCACTCTTTCTGCTTCAGAGACACTGTTGTGTAAAACACAAGTGCAATCATCTCTTTGTTGTTTACGTCTCTTGACCCAGGTCTTGCACACTATTGCTGATGAGGTTGCTTTAACAAAGCCTGCACATGCCTCCGCACTATCTCATTCCGAAACCATGTCATTTCTTCCCTTCTTTGGCGCCGCCTGCTGAAGACCTGGGAACCTTGAAGAAACTAGCCTAGGTACATGAGCACTTGTATTTGAGCACTGATAACATTTGCATTTTTATTTCCTGTTATCAGATGATTTATCATGGGTGTGCAGGATTTCAGGACAAAAAAAAAAAGAAAGGCAAAGGATTATAAACTTAAGTAGGGCTAAGATTTGTGGACCACTTAAATGAGCTCTTCACAAGGTGATGTTGATTTATTATTGGCATGTCCTTGAAAGAAGGGAAAATGGTGGAAATGTAAAATGTGACATGTGAGCTAACATGTCTTGAAAGTAGAGATAATGGGTTGGTTTTTTTTTTATTTTTTTCAGTACACTAGACCCTTACAGTTTCTAATTTTCAGAGAATTAAACTGAAAATTCAAGATCTTGAGTGATTGGAGAAATGAGCCAGAAATGCATAGAATGGTCTTTGGTAGAGGTTTCATAATTTTTAAACACTAAGAGGGTTAAGGAAGTCAAATAAGTGGAGGGACAGAGAAGGGGATGGTTGCAGGTTTTATGTGGTGCATATTTGGGAATATACAGCTCTTTGTCATTGATTGTGTTTTGTTTGATGCAGAAGTATGCCAGGGCACATATCGACTTGTTATCTCTCTGTGTGGTTGAGATACAGTGGATGTCACCTAATCACAACTTCTAAGGAACTTGAAAAATGTTGTCATTGAAAGGAGTTGTTGTTATCTTTTATTTAACTTTCACATCATATTCCACAGTGAAGTTTTGTGTAAAAGTAGCCAAAAAAAACATTTTTTTTTCATTGACGGAGAAAAAAACACCAAAGTCCTCATTATTTGTTAACGACCTTATTTCAAGAGTATCATCAAAACTGGCTCTGAGCAAAATTATCTCAGTAAATACATATTATTTTTTACATTTAACATACTTAGTGAAATGGAATCCTATATGTTAGCAAAGACAATACAGAGCAAGGGTTCCCAAACCTTCCAGATAAAGGGTTGATATCTTTATATGTCTTATCGTCAGTTGAAATGAGGCATATGTTGCCAGACTAGGGATTGAGATATCAGGCTCTGAAGATAGTCGGAGCCATCCAATATCAAATTTTGTTTCAGGCAGAGATCAAGAGTAGAGACATTTCTCTAACTAAAAACATTGATTTTATGGGCTAATGGTCAGTAATTGCAGATATATTTGAGAGTTTGTGAGGCCCATTAGGTTAATTATATGGCATAATATTGTTCTTCAGTCGCATTTTTGTCAGAAATTCTCTCCATTGCATGAGTTCTCCCCCTTTCATTTTAAACAGCTACAGTATATCTTGGGCCAGAGTAATGATGATAAGCTACTCTTTTTACCATGTAAAAGTACACACATTAAGCATCTATGTCATACCCAGTGACTGGATTTAGCCAAAAAGTGACTCAAGCCGCACTTTGACTGACTGCAAGACATTTTACCTTAGTCATCTTGAGAGTGCCATATCTGAGATGTGGATGCATGCCTCATCATAATGCATGACACTGAATAATCTAAAGATTCTATGGTCTAACACTACTTTGCAGACCCATATTGTCATCTGTGGACCAGATGTTGGGCCGCCGTGATAAGAAACGTCACTAGTTGTTATCAAAAAAAACAGTTGCGATAAAGAGGAAGTTGTGATAAAGCAGACTGCCCTGTATGAATTGTTTGTATTTGCAACTCCGTGAACCTGACTGAACCAGTTCTTGAGGGTCAGCGTGTGTGTCTGATTGTGTTTCCATGTCTTTGTGTTGAGATGTGTTTCAGTGTATAGTGTGTGTCGTGTTTACTGTAATCTAGATTTAGTAGTTCCTGATGAGACACGGGGGAACAAGAGCTAAGCTGCCACTTATAGGAATTTTCCCCTATGGTAGGGTATTATGGCTTTAACAAAAAGCCATCTGACCGTATGTGGAGGAAAATCCCTTTTCATTAGCTTTTGGGAAATATCATGAAATGTAAGGTAAAGTGGGTAAAATGCTTGGTTTTCTTCTTTTTTAACTCTTAGAGTCATAGGGTTTTTCCACTAAACTTCCCTTAATATCATGGGTCCGGAAATGTAGGGGAAAAAAAATCACTGGTTGTAGGGGAAAAAAGCACATGACCGGAGTGGCATCACTGAACAGGAGATATGTCATGTGTTCTGATAAGCTACCTTAAAGTGCAGCATAGGCCAGTCACAAAGTGGATCCATTATAGTCAGTGTCAAAAGGTGATAATAGAGACCGGATTCAAGGCTGGAAAGGACTCTGCCAGACACCAGCATAAGAGGAGCTCATTTGCACATGGCACACTATCACTTTCACCTTCTGTAAATTTAGAGGCGTGTCAGTTTCTTGACTTTGTTCATGAAATTTGCCGCACTTTCTGGGTTTAAACCTGCTTCTAACCATCAGCATAGACCCATTGGAGATACCCAAATAAAAATCTTAAAGCATACTTACACTTCTCGACACAGGCACTGCCTACATCTGAGTGTTTGACTTTTTTCATCATGAGCATTATTCCATGACACTGGCTTATGACAGCTTATCAGAGGAAATTGCAATTAAGTGGAGTGGAGTGTGGTGGAAAGACTCTTGAAAGGGGGTTCTGAACGGTAGAGTGGAGAAGCAAGTAAGGAGCTGTCCATAGTGCAGGTTGTATCCATCAAGAAGAACATGTAAACAACAGGGGCTATGTCACAACACTGGTGACCCAAACATATCAGCTCCTTTAGAGCCAGTCAGAGCTGTGACAGGGGGTAACTGACTACCATTTTGCACAAGCCCTCCTCATCACTTGTTTTAATTTTCCACTGCCATAATAGAAGTCCCATCACAGGATAGGCTAGGCTAGGCTGGAATGCGGAGGGGAGGACTGGCTAGGAACTAGGAAGAGAGAAAAAAAAGTTTGTGAAAGAGTGACAGTGTGACTGAACTGTTAAGATGTTGGACTCTTGATCCAAAGATAATATTTGTGATTCCCGTCCACAGTTGTGTTGTTTGTGCCTTGGGAAAGCATTTCATATGTTTATTCAAGTTTTCCTCAGTCCATCTCTCAGTAAAATAGATAGCTGGTCAAAGGCAGTGGATGATATTGTCGAAATGCTAGTGATCAAGGCCTGTAAATTGCCATGGCATTTATGCTCCCCGAGGAGTTGAGAAAGTCCGAGTGCGAACAAGCCTGCTGTAATAATATATTGTATGAAGTCGTGTTAGTGGGCTTTAGCCTAGAAATGATGAACTACATTATTACTATTCAAAAAGAAGAAACTTTGCCAGTCAGTTGACATGATTTTGCACTGGAGTTCTGGATAGTTTATGGGCCAACCAAGGAGAGATAAAAGTTGCAGTGGTTGCATACTTTGCCTCTTGAGTTAGAGACCACTTTACATAGATAAGTGCTGATATTAAAGTTGTGTGTACGTGATAAACTGATAACATCAGGCTGTCTGTACTTGAAGGATCTGGCTATATTATATATATCTGGAGATTGGAGGCCAATGGTCTACGAAGAACTTTATTTTTCTCTCTTTTAAGTCGTGTGTCAGAATGGGTCTCAGATAAAAGCTCTGAGGTATGTTGTGTTTTGAATATGTCAGAAACGTAGCACGGAGAACTGTGTGTGTGTGTGTGCTTGACTGAGCAAACTGAATTATCATATCTAGGTTAAGGAGCTTTTTTTTCTTTGGCCCCATTCTTTCCATCCTGAGGGTGCACTGGCCTTGGTTAGGACCATATCTATATATATTTTATTTTATTTTTATAGCCCCTCAGAAGTCCAAAGTATTTCTAGTTTGAACTGATTTCACCTTCGTCCTGCCTGACAAGGTTAGCAGTGACATAGCTTTTTGTCCTGATAGGAGACACAAAGAGTGCTGGGTGGCCTGAACCGTTCTTGACCAGCGCCACGGAGCAATGTGGCTGAATGATTATGGGTTCGGTTCCTGCCATGGTGTAAATTATGCATTGGGGAAGCATTTCATTCACAATACCTTTAGTCCATCCATCTGTAAAATGGGGACCTGGCTATAGGCAGTATATAATATTGGATGCTATGAGATGTATGCTCCCCAGGGAGTTGAGAAAGTTAGTGTGTGATCTGGCCCATTTGGGCAAAAGTATTGTGAATTTGCTTGATGAGGAGAGAATGTGTGCAACTGTGCCTACAAACCTCATGATTAAAATTCGGCTTTATTGCAAGTCCATAGAAACACAGAAAAGTTGTGATCGAGGGGAGGATGTTATTAAGATTGCTGGTTGTTCATACTTTTTGCTATCTGAAATTTGTTGTGAATAAACAAAAGTACAGTTAAGGGAATTGTGATTAAGTGATAACCTTTGTATCGGAGTGTAGCTGACTTCACCTAATTGCAGTGCCACAGTCTTGTGGAAAAAAAGATTACAAACAAGCAGAGGGGTCAGTTACACAGGGCTGTTTATTTAATTGTTCTGTGTCATAAAAAAGGTGTTGCAGTAAGCAGAGTTGACTGTATGTGATAATGACCAGGCAACATTATAATCATGAAATACAGGTAAACAGCAATGCCTAAGACTTTAAACCTTGTTTAAAAAAAAAAATTAAAAGATTAAGAAATGAATTAATGTTTTAGTATATAAGCAACAGCAGGCATTCTTTGAATGGGACTGCCAGGCCTGAGCAAGGAAGTTGTAATTAGAAGCGTTGGAAAAGAGGTGGCACTGAATCAGACAATGCAGCAGAGAGTGAAGACATCAAAACTTGCTTTAAGTAAGCCAGTGTGGAATGAACGTGGGCAGATTGAGAGAACAACCTGTTTTTGTTCTGACATTTTATCAGAGACCATACATTAATACAAGTTTCTCATTTGAGAAAACCAGTTTGAACACTGTAAATTAAAAATATCTAGCCTCTTTAGGCCAAAAAACTAAATTCACCAGAAACTGTGCTTCAGGGGAAAAAGTGGCATGTCAAATATTCATGGACGAAGGCGTTATTGCAATGGCTCTGATATTACATGAAAGCAGGTCTTACAGCTGTATTATAATTGAGGTTAACTGATCATATCATCAGGCTTCAGAGTAACGTTTATTTATTCTGTTTGTGGAACATATTGCTGTTATCTTTTTGTCACTAAAGTACATGCACTTTTATTTTGAAATGATTCACAGTTCAGTGTTTTTAATGTGTCTGCACAAAAATGTCACCTTTATAATGTGAATTTGAGTGAGCAGGCATTAGCCTGGATACGAGACTTATAAACCATATTGTTATTATTATTATTACCTGATTTCTTGTAAAATAAAGTGAGTTAACAAGCTTGCTAGGGAATAAATCAAATGTGTGAACGAACAATTTTTAGTAAATATATATCAGTGTGCCTGCAGAAATCGGCACTGATGACCATATTACCCGTGCCACCTTTAAGAAATTTCCATGAATGGAGAAAAAATTATGTACAGATAATATGATTTGATGATTAAGCTGTAAATTATGCTCAGGCTTAGCTTGACAGCCAGATTTGAAAGCCTAAATCATAAATCATTTAAGCATGATGCGCCTGGAAGTTTCAAGCTGAGCAGCATAAATCAGAGAGATTCTTTAGCTTGCAAACTGAGATTAATGCGCTCATTGGCTTGTGAATTGGGAAAAAAGAAAAACATGATGGGTGTTATCACAGTGTGCTCGTATCTTTAGATATCCATGGCTTCTGAAATGTATGGACTGCAAAATATGATTTTTATAAGCTCTCAAAGCAGATCCATGTTTCATGCTGACCGAGACTTTCATTGTTGGAATTAATCAGTCTTATCTAGACTGACCTCCTTTGGAACATTCGTCTATGTTGGAATGGCTGCTGATAAAGAGATGAATGAAGGAATGTATGAAACAGTTTGAATTTAGAGGCTTATCACAGCATAAATTTTTTTATTTCTTATGTCAAAGTATAGGAATGCACTAGAAACCTGTTAGCACAAACTTGAAGGGACAGGCCAAATCTGAACAGGTTAAACAAGTATTGTGTTATCCATTCACCTATAATAGAAAAGGGAATGACCTTTTGCAATAGTAAATTCGAGCATAGACTTTGGTACGTTGTGTGTTGGGCCTGTGTGTCTTCAGTGATTGCGTCACCTTTGATTGACGCAGTATTTATATTCATCTCCACGCTCCTGATCACCAATGGACAAGGGAAGGCAATTGCAACAGCAGCAGCTTTTTTTTGTCCTCTTTGTCATTTTTTATCCTCTCAATCACTTTTTCGTGGCTTGGCGGTGCAACAATTGTCAAATTATCGAAAAGACCGTGAACCATTATCAGCTTACTGAAAATATTTTACAATGAGTAAAGTGGGGCCACTGGAGGGGGATTTTCTTTTTGTTCGGATTAATCGACCTTTCAGGTTAAAAGCTGCTGTGGTTTAAGTGACCTCTACTTAACTGAGCAGTGTACTTTGGCCTCCTGTTTTGAATTGTCTTAATAATAACAGCTGTTGCCTACAGATATATCATTAATAATAACAGCTGCTGCCTACATGTATATCTGCCTGTTGCCATCTGCCTGTTGCCGTCTAAATCCCATTCTATATTGATCTATTTTTTTCTATGAGAAAAAAATTATTATTACAGGTTGTTTTTTTTTTTAAGAATAAGAGCAGCAACGCAACCTGTTTCCTCAGCCCTTTGGGTGCCTTCATGACTTGAGTAGAAGATCTATAAAGTGAAATAAAAAAAAAACCTTGAAATAAACAAGCCCTGAGTATTAGACAGATACATTAATGAAAATTAATGGTGCTCATAATTCCTTAGATCCATCAGGGGTTCTAAAAATGTGTGTGTCAGTTAGAGAAAGAAGTAATAAATTTGGTGGGGGGAAATAAGGCAATGCTGTTTTTATTTTTCTGAAAAATGTTGCCATTTATGCTGTGAAGTGGATAGTGATTAGTGTTTTATCCACATGGGAAAGGCCAGAGATTATGGAGAAAATGCCAGAATCTGTCCTACTTCTAAGTTGTGTTGAAAATGAAATGTAAAAGAAGAAAATAATACCACATAATAAATGACAGACCCACTATCCTCAGAATGGATGTTACCTACCATATTATACCATATCAGATTCCTCTTAATTGTAAGATTTTGAGATAATATATAGGAATCAAAAACAAATTGTACCTCTGGTCACCCCTTCCACAAAATTACAAATTTTATCCTGTTCCCTTTATTTAGGCTTGTTAAAAGTTCCTTTTAAAAGTAATTGGTACAAACTTTACTTTCTGAAACATGAGTAACTATTATATTTACTTCACTTTTTTAACACAAAAGTAACCGTTAGAGTTACTTCACTTTGAAAAGTAATTGATTACTTTTCAGTTACTTTTAGGTCCCACTATCCTGATGATCTGATGATCATAACACGCATGCAAACATAAATTGACACATTTCACAGTTCAGTCGTTTATTGTAGGCACTTCGGCCAATTTCAACAGAAGGACAGTCATAACTCTTTCTAAAGGACAATAATTATCACTGTTATTATATTCAGTATGAGATTTATTCCAGGTCCCCATAGATTTACAAAATCAGCTTTACAGTTGTGCCATTGTGAGCTGTAATTGTCAATCTTCTCTTCTCTTTAGCACTAAGATTCATATAACATAGCACCCCCAACTTATTCAACTATTTGGTTATGGAGACTAGATATAGATAATTCATGCTCACGCAACGTCAGCGATTCAAATACTGTATAGCACCCCCAACTTATAGCAACCCCAACCCCCCAACCCCAAATAGCACCCNACCCCCAACCCCAACTTATCTAACTGCTTGTACCCCCAACTTATCTAACTGCTTGTTCATGGAAATTAGATATAGATAATTCATGTTCATACAGCAGTCAACCTGTTTGAAGTATTCTTCTTTTTTTCTGCACTGAGGCTGTGCATTGTACGAGTGGTTTTTTTGTGTGTGTGCATGTATGTATGTTTTTTTTTTTTAAATTCTTACATCACTGACGTCAAAGGATAGGTGAACTAGTTGCTGTTTACCTCACTTTCCAGATGATTATTATTCCAGGTGACACGAGGCATTGAACTTAATCATTCACCGTGATGAACTGCACAAAGAATCCAGTAGGGGGCAGTTATTTTAGAATGGAAAAAAATGGTGGAGGTCATATGATAAGAAAGTAGTCCATGGAACATCACATCTGCCCACTTTACCGTCGCCCTACATTCATTTCAGCATCAAAATATGTAAACTTCATTGCATCAGTCAAATAATTATTTGAAAATATTTTAAAGTATATTTATGGTGGATTTCTTTATGGCATCTCTGTTTATTTGCAACAAATTTTAGAAAACAAGTTGAAATACAATTGTGTCCTCCATGGAGCTGCAGTTCAGTGGAGTTGAACATATTTTATTGTTTTCTTCCAATCCCCACCTCCCCTCAGTTTTTCAGATTCCTGGCAAAGTCTATATCTGGTTTTCATTTGAGCCACCGACAACCTGAGGTATAATGTTTTTATGCATCCTGCCATTTTAAAGAGAAGTTTTTGACTGCAAAATATGGGAAAATGACAAAAATTGTACGTTGCATAATTCCAAAGCTTGTTTATTTTTCTGTTGACAAAAACCCTTAACATTATACCACAATGCATCATTCTTTTGTCTAGAATTGTTTATTTTAGAGACACAAAAGCTTGAATGCAGGTAACACCCCCATATAATTGCCCCTCTATACAACCTCATCTCCCATCTTATTCTCTTACTCAATACACACTCAAGATTTCAACAGACTGTATGCCTCTGCCATTATTAAAACCTTACATATAACATTACAATGATTCCATTCTGTTTTAAAATCGCTGATGCTATCAGCACAGCAAATCGGGAAAGGTTGTTTACTCTTCTGTCCAGCTTCCGCATATTCAGGCAGATTAGTTGGCTAAGGCAGTTCTCAATTATCTGTGGTTAATAAAGGAAGAGTATGTTCTACTCAGATGGCTTTTAAGATCTGATAGTACTGGGTTAAAAATATCCTCACAGTCCATTAAGTTCTTTGTTATTTAAAGATGTGTATAAACAATGATATTGTTCTCTTTATGGAAGCACAAAAACAGTTTTTATCTGCAAATACATCCAAATAGAGTGAGTGGTTTAATTTCTTCGGCATATAGAACTAAAAATGGGTTTGTGTTTAAGCAGTGGCATTTACTTTTTCTGTGAAACACAAAATAATATTGTTTAGAGCCGTACTATCTTTAGATGCTGCACATGGGTTGTGTTTTGTGTTGAAAGCTCAGCAGATTAGGCCTGTCTTGCATTTGATTTCTGAACTCTGATTTCTTTGATTTCTGCTTACATCATAGATTCTTCCTGTGTCAATAGTCGCCCCACATTTTGTCATCTCAGTTGATTTGGTCCTGTCCTGTGTGATCCTCTGACTTGCAAAGATGCCATTCTTCAGATCTTCAGAAAATTCTCAGAAATCAAGGAATACAGCTTTCAGTTAGAGAAAACTGTTTGACATCAATCAAAGAAACTAACAGCCTGGTTTTTTTTTCTCTTTGTCTCATTTTAGTTCTGAACTATCATGTATGCTGGCTCAGCATCTTTACTATGATAAGGTAGTTCGGCATCTACAAATTTCTCTCTGGCTTCTCTTACGAGTGTTTTATTCAGGGTTTCTCAAGAATGATCTCTCTTCCTTGTTTCCAACATTTGTCACCACAGAGCCGTTTCACAATAGTGGTTTGTCTTTGATTTTAGCTACACACTGCTGAAATCTCTACTCTCAGGACAAATGGCCATTCTGTAGTTGTTTTGAGATTCTGTTAGATAGACTGAGTGGAGAAAAAGGATGAAAAGTGCAGACATTTCAATCCTTTCAAATAGTCTAGTGTTCATAATGCTGCAGAAGGAAATTTCATGATCATGGACCAAGGGGAGTAAATGCTGAAATTTAACAACTACAGTAAATAGTTAATAATGATTTCCCTCCCATTCAGTAGACACACTCTTCGAACGCAAGTGTCCAGTGTTTGTGACCATGATATATATTGATGATTTATCTGTCCTCTGAAAAATGTTGCAGTTAACAGAAACGTACGATTAAGTGAACCATGAAGAATACAGTTAATTCTTTATGAGAAAGTGGACTATTATGAACTGTGGTACAGCAAAAGTGCAATTGTGTAAGTGAAGGGGCTTATTATTTGTTGCATTTGCTTTGTTGTGATATTGGTCTATTTCGCGGCTGAAGTGTTGTAATGTGAAAAGTTGTCTGTTGATGGTCACTGTGATGTATGTGTGTAGTTTGACTGTTACACATGAAATGTAGATTGACTGTTATTGTTGTGGATGAAAATGTTGTCTGAGAGTTCATGTTGCATATCATTTTTTGACAGTTTGACAATTCGCTGCCCAAGATTAATACTATCGTAAGTCCAATAATGACTTGAATGACTTACGACAGGATTATCTCTGGTGGCGAATCACAGTTGGAATTCAAATATTGCTTCATTGCCCTGTTGTGAATGAGGTAATTGTTGAATTTATTGTATGAAATTCTACAATGTGAAATCTTATGTTGAATATTGTCACCTTGGAACAGGAATCCTTTATCTGCTTCCATTTCTTTGTTAGTAGCAAGATTAGTGCATCAAGGTGACAACATAAAATCGTGTAAACAATATCAGAGCTGTGAGGGTTTGTTGCAAATGAGTGAAATATAGTTTGAATATAACAATTGTATATATGACATATTCCCAGCCTGTTTTGATTGCACATTGTATGTTGCAGTTGCAGATAAAATGTTCTAGTCTGATGGTTCGAGTTGCATGTGAAACGATTAATTTAGTTGTTATGAGTAATTGGCTGTTGATGTTTCCAGTATAATTTTTATAGCATGGCTGTTAATGTTGCATGATTTATGTTTATTGATCCTACAGAATGTTGTTGTGGAGCTATTATATCATCAGTAGGTAATTCCAGCAGAATGCCAGGTCAGTTATGCAAATAATTAAAAAGCTGTGACGTTATAGCAATTTCAAATACATGTGGCTGTTGCTAGCAGGACTTAATTTATTTTTTTAACATAAACTGAAATTGGTTGTTGTAGAAATCAAAGCTTTTCAGACATCAGAGTAATTGACATGGCATTCAGATGGAATATCCCACTTTGTTCAAGAGTTTTAACAGGCATACCAGTGGTATAGAAGTGAAAGTAATCAGATTTTATTTGAGACAGAACATCGGTTTTGTGGTGCGCATATGCAGGTTAAGTTTTATAGTGCGCATATGCAGGTTAAGTTTTATAGTGTAATAACGAAACCTATTGGATTATACAGACATGATATGTTTCATAATACTGGGGCATGACGTTGAAGTATAGTGAATAGAAATGCATTATCAGGTAGGAATATGCTGATGAATAGATTTCATGGTGCACGGAAAATTCGAGGATAGCTTGCATGTCTTGTAAGTGCTTTAAGAGACATAATATGGTGACTCTGTTAAAAATGGCATAGAAAATAACATGTAGTCACAGAATTATTACTGCAGCTTTAATGAACCGAAGCTTTAGAGGTTATTTAAGTGCCATGCAAGCTTATGCAGGCCAGAGATTTTTTTTTTTGTTGGTTTAGGATAACAAACTGATGAGAAAACGAATCTGAGCAGAAGATAAGCCATGTAGAATGTTATTTATGTGATGGAATGTAACCACAGATTTCTTAAGTGATGTGGTATGTTATTCTCTCTCCACATCTAATACAGTATACATTCAGCAGGAGTACCCTCTGCCAGTGAAATGTCCAAATTATGACAATGTGCATTGAACTTGCAGTGGCATGCAGTCGGACATGCTTAATACGAAATGCCCATTATATGAAATGGGTGCTACTCCAAATAACACTTTAGGATCCAAAGTTATTTACATTTATTTACATTGGATTAAATAAGTAAATAAAGAAAACTACAAGAATTTAACAAATTTTCTGACTGGCGTCCTTCTTCAGATGCAGGAAATAAATGAATTAAGAAAGAAGTGGCTTAAGTAAGGAATTTTAAAAATTATAAAAGAAATTATTAATAGTCATGAAATATTAGAAGCTTGAACAGACAGGTTCCAAAGTGATAGCTGGGGTATTTCAGTCATATGGATAAAAAATGCAAAAGTACTTGATACAAAAGGACTTAAAGGACATTGTGAATTTGATAATAAGTGTGTTCGATTGTTGATACCGTATGTCAAACATTACATGACTTGTGACTTGTGCCAAGTGACGTGTTCTATCTGAACACACTTGGGGTTCAGTTAGCTCTCCCTACAAGCAGAGAAGTGTTGCCCACATTTTCTGAGAATGGGCTAGCCCTTATGGCATGCCCTTGACTTCAGTGTGACTTGTCTCTGTTGTAACCCACATGATTCCCACATGGTATCCATGTGTTTACCTCGTGTGTCCGGGCCCTAAAGGACATTAATTTGTCTTGACCATGAGCATATTCCACATGGATCCTATACTGCAGCCCATAATGATCCCATTTGAGGCCCATATGGGCGTGCTAGCATGGTCTGTATTGTTGCATTTTAGTGCAGCTTCATTTTCCCATGATATAAAGGGATCTACAGTCAAGTTTCATTCAACTTTCAGCATAATAAATGACACAGCCTTTTTGGCATTCTGAGAGTAAGAAGGGAAAGAACTCCAAGGATACTTTGTACATCTGTATTGGTGGAGTTGCTTCTCATACTTTCTATTTTTCACTCTTGTTATGTATACATTATCTAATCCTTTGATTGATTTTTCTTATTTTCTGCCTTTTTTTCTTCCCTAAAATCCTGTCTAGTCCTTTTACCTGTTTCTTCCCTTTCATCCTCCCCGCTCCTCCCTCATCTCCAACAACTTTTCTGCCAAAATTGTCTTCATTGTTTGAAGATGCGAGTAATATGTTCAAATTGTAAAGTTTGTCACATTCTCAGATATCAAAGCATCTTTGATTGATTGATTGTCAGTCACTGTGGGTAAATTTTTTGTGTGTGTCCCAACTGTGTTGTTCATTAAATGGCATAAAAATGTGTGCCTAAATACATCTTCCATGATTCCATGTGTTAGTTGTTTACTTCATAATGCTTTACAAGAGATGCATATAAGGACATTCATTTACTGTTTTATCAAAGGCTGTCAATACAACAAGCCGACAGCAGGACTGACTGAACTCAAATTCAGGGGTGCCAGCGCATACTTCTGCATTTGTGATGTGAGTGAAATAAAACTTGTGGTAGAAATGATTTTCTTCACAGGACTATTTATTGTGAAAAGTATGAAGCAGACTATTGCAAGGATCTGATTTTCATGAGACTTGCACGATAATTTCCTCATGAGTTCATACGTCTAGAGTAATCGGGAGGGACGAAATTTGACATTAAAATCTCCAAACTGGCAACTTTGCTTCATGTCGATACAAGAAAAAGATATTATTACGTTTCTGTAATGTTCAAATAATAGAGAGTAGCACTAGAAATACCTGCATTTTCCCCTATGGGAATACTGCTCATAGACAAATTACTTGTTAGCAATAGACTAGTAGTAATTGAACAATTTTGAAGGGAACTTTTTCTCATGGGAAATAATTTTTGCATGTCAAGTTCAATTTGCAAAAATTGTGAAAATTAGATCCTGGCACAGAATTAAAAAAAAAAAAAACTCAGTCAAGTTCAGAGCATTATGAGTCTGATGGATTTTTTTTTTTTAAGTACTTGAGGTTCAAATCAGGTGTGAGAGAACCTACTGTAAATTTGATGTAAATATGGACATAATATACGTTTCCTTTGATGTACACTGATATCTTTCAGTTAAAGCGTTGTGTATATATATTGAAAGGAGGAAGACTGATACAAGGTTTTAACAGAAGGATAACAAAATGCTGGATATTTTTTTTATTATTATTTTTATTGTTGATGTTGTAGTCTATAACCAAAGCTGGATATGTTGAGGGCATCAAAGATCTTTTCACTGTAATACTGTTTCATTTTGCCAATCACCCACTGTGACATCAAGGTATGAATATGAATTTACCATTATTTACAGGAGTGTTGCACACACAAAACAGTGGTGTTCTACTAATTGAAAAGTTATGAACTTCTGTTTTAAAAAATTGTTGTTTTGTTGTTGTTGGGATGAACGCAGATTTTGGTGAAAAAGCTGTTCAGTTGG
The DNA here is from genome assembly GCA_033807755.1 of Ellobium chinense. Lineage (NCBI taxonomy): Eukaryota > Metazoa > Mollusca > Gastropoda > Ellobiida > Ellobiidae > Ellobium > Ellobium chinense. Next base: position 155,741 of record JAWQUT010000464.1, read on the forward strand.
TTCAAATGAACAATGTTTCTCATTGCAAGGTGGTGAATCTTCAAGATTTCACTTTGGACAATGCAGCACCTTACAATGGGTCTGATGATTTGTAAGTAATTTGAATGTTTGTTTCTGAACAAGACATTATATTTAGTGGACACTGGACACTTTTTCAGTTGTTGCCATCAAGGTTGCTTCGTTGATAAGATGTGACTTTGTTCTTTACAATGTAATTTTATGGTGATTAGAAAATGGAGTTAGTGAAGGAAAACTCTTTAGAATTTTTATATGTTGAATTTGCTCTCATGTTGAGGTGAACATACAGTTGTGTGTGCGTGCGTCAGGGTGTGCATTTACATAGGTGTTTGTGTGCCTGCATCTTTTATGTACCTTTACAATATGGCTGCTTATACAGTACTTGAAACTTTGTGATGTACAATTATTGTATGATAAATCACATGATTGTAATGAAATATTATGTCACTAGCTATGATGGTGAAATTAAAAGCAAGAATACAAATGATCCAAGATAGTGTTGTTTTGGTTTTTTTTTTACTTTTTTTTTTCTTGTTTACATTATTCATATGGATGAGTGAAAAGATTCCAAGTGGATAGTAAGTTGAATGGGTGCATATTACACTTTACCTGAAAGATGTTGTGGAAAGGTCTTCCCTGTAATGACAAAACACCATAAGATGTTCAAATCTAATAATGATTATACAGTGTTCTGTCGTTGCACAGCAGAGTTGACAGAGAGAGGAGGCGATCCATTATCACCCTCTCAGTCCTCATGCAGAAGAACACTGAATAATGTTACAGCATGGCCATGGGTCAACATCTGATTTTGACCATATATCATGGCAATTGCTGCCAATGCAGAGGTCACAGGTTTGAGTCTCATGCGATACTCATTTGCCAATTCATTCTACTTTTTCTTTATATTTACATTTATCTTTTAACCTCAAACCTCTTGGCCTCCCACCATTTCTTTTACAAGGCCTGTTGTGTGTCTTTTTCACTCATACTAAATGATGGAGATGATTTCAGTGGTGGTGGTGATGGTGCTGCTGCTGATAGTGGTAGCTGGGCTAGTGGTAAAGCTGGTGTAAGTAGGGATTGCGTGGGTCATGATTGCAACAGCAATGCTGTTTGTAGAAAATTTTAAAGTTGATATCATTAAGACGACAGTGGTAATGTTGGTGGCAGCGAGTATAGCATACACTGTAGTACTAATAATGACAATGATACAAGGTGCTAATAGTACATCAACTTTACTTATTTGAAGTCTGCATAATACGAGTAAGTAAAATACCATGTGCCCAAGTCATATTTTTGAGATTTTGAGAAACTGAGCGCTCTCAGTCTATTGCTCAAGGCAATACACTGATGCAGTTGTGATTAAGCTCATAAAATTGGAATGTAATAACGAGTCAAAACTCTGCATTTGCTAGGAAATGAATATAAATGGAAGATCACAGTTACATAGACAGCTCAAATCATCAAGGAAATGACTTGGGTAAATGTGGCATTAACATGATGATATGTAGCAACCTTCACTCAAAACATTTTCTCTAACACAATTATGTTTATTCTCAGCAAAAAAAAATCGCTTCACAAATACCATGTCTTTTAACAGCCTTGCGGCCAAAGAGCTGCAGTAAAGTGGAATCGACTGTGCTGATAGTGACAATGCTAGATAGGAAATTTTACTGCAGAGAAAGAAGCTACAGAATATCTTAAGAAAAGGAAACAATGTCACATAAACGGTGCCGTGAGCCGTTTCAAAAAACATACTGACCCTGTGTCAAACCTCAAAAAACATACTAACCTTGTGTCAAATGATAGTTTCTACAAGTTTATGAACCACAGAGTATTTGGGAGAGGTTTGGACACAGAGAAAAACTTTGCATTTTACTCAATGACAGTGTTGCCATTCATAGGAATTTTTCCCCTATGGTAGGATAATACAGTTTTATCTCTACGTAGGGGCAAATCGCTGACAAATAATCATTACACAAACAAGAATTCAGGATCTCTGTTGTTTTGTTGTTGTTGTTGTTTTCTTAAGGTTTGATACATGAAGCTACAGGGCCGGCGACAGCTCCTAAGGGATGGTTTTGAGAGGAGGAGGAGGTGGCGGACGAGTAGTTACGGGCTTACGGTCACTTTTCGTGTCTCATCATAATGAACCGGGACTCCCTAAGTCTAGGTCTTTGGCACCTACTGTTTTCTCCTATATTCTCTCTATAAATGAATTGCAGAGCTGCTGAAAGCTCAGAGTGCAGATTTCTCCACGTTTGGCCCAGGGGGGTTAAAGTACTATTCTTGCCTTATTTTTTTGCTAATTTATTTATAAAAGGTCACTAGTTTTTCTCATCTGATCCCCAAATTTCTATTAGGCTAGTTTTGACTGCTTGCAATTCCTATCCCACCACACTTTATTTGAGGCTCAAATTGTACCTGAAAATTTCAACTTGGATGTTTTTCTAGATCACACATCTCTTGACAGATATTTACACCATGACATTGCCTGGCAGGACCCAAGAAACGGAGGTTTTTATATATAAGTGGATTAACTAGTTTGTAAAAAATGAGCGATTTGCCCTTCTAATAGATGCCTAGAAGCTTAACTCGTACCAGTTCATGGGATTTCAGAATTTTCAATAGAATTTTTAGGGTCTTCCAATATTTTAACAATTTCTCTAAGATTACAAGACTAAAACATAATTTGTTATCAATTTTTTGAAAAGAAATTGGCTGGGTTTTCTGAAAATTGATCTTTTAGCTTTCTGTGAGTTGGCTTAGTTAAACAGTGACCTAGTTTCTATTACTATTTATAGAAACAGAACGACAAAAATTCACAATGCATAACAATCACAAAGAAGGAATAAAAAAACTGATGAAAGTAATTGTCCTAACTTTATTTTCATGATAAAGTATGTCCATTTCTATATAAGCAAAAATGACATAACTAGGTCCCACAAATAAACGCACAGTGGCGTAGAGAAAATGTTCATAAATCTGGTTTTTTCTTCTTTGAAAAGTAAAAAAAAATTTTTTTTTACAAAAAATACAAAAAACATAACAATAATTATTTGTTTTAGGTGTGAATGGTAAAATTACATATAATTCATCATAATATACATCATACAGTCTATAAGTGTAAAAAATTAGCAAGAAATTACTGTCTGGAATGACCTAGTTTTCCATCGCATTTATAAATACGAAATCTCATTGTGTGAACTGGTGAGAGTTATCCCCTCCCCACATTCGGTTATAGTCAATAAACCTTTTCAGTAGCCAATGGCAATGACTTCTTTACTGTCTTCTTTCTTCTTCTGTGATGACAGCGGAAGGCATTCCATTAGTAGGGTACATCTGCCGTGGGACACAACATGCCATGAATGCTTGAACTTTCTGCGATGAAATGAGTAGGGTGCTGAGAGCCTTTGTTGGTTTCCTGGGGAAATATGCAGTTGTCATCTGTCAAGTACATTCTTTATCTTACAAAACAATGCATAAGTTGCAAAAAATATGTCTGAAATCATTCTTGCAGAGCCAATCAAGAGTTTAATACCCACAAAAATTGCAAATTCTGTTGCTGGGCTATGTTGAAAGCCACAATGAGCCTTAAAACTTTATTTGCTGCTCTCACCTACCTTTTGAGGGTGACCAGGGTGGGTGTTGCTATGAGGATATGACCAGGGAGTGGCTTTGGAGGGAAATTGCCTCTTTTTGATGGTCTTTGTTTCTATATAAGCTGTATGGTCAGAGCACATGATTTTGACTTGTTGATCATTAGGGCTTGTTCCATAGGCTATTGGATTTCATAGTGAGGAGTACCTTTAATGCTGATACTACAAAAGGTCAGTGTTTAATAATTAGTGGCTTTGTGTCACTTGCAAACAATTCTTGCCTAACAATGGCAAGATACAGAGGAGGATCTAGATATTGATGGAGTTTGTCAGGTCTGAAGACTCACTGCTTTAAAATTTAAAACGAGCCACACTAACAAACAGGGTTCTTTCAGAAAGGGCCCACCCTGATATGCCTTCCTTGTAGGGAGAACAGTTAGACTCCGTCCTGTTGAATTTGAGACCTTTGTGAAAAGAAATGAGAAAGATGGCACCTCTTCTCTGAGCACAGTGAAATCTGCAGGTGCTGGTCCAAGTAACAGACTTTTGCGGCCCCAGCAGGAATCTATTAATGTGTGGTCAACCTGCCATAAAAATCAGAACACAAACAAGATAATAAAGCTGTTCCACATAGAGTTAATAGCTAACATGTTTAACACTTGCCTATAGGCCTCTGTGCAGGGGTAAACTAGTTTTTTATGAAAGAAATAGCCAACAGCGCAGTCTTAGTTTGGGTGCAAGCACTGAAATGTGAAAGGTGTTCTTATCAAAGTGAAAGGTTCAAACTTTATGATGAGGTGAAAGCTGCCAAGCCAGGGTGGAAAACTGCAAAGCCCAATCTCTCTGTCCATATTGGTCTCTTTAATGCACCAATCAAGACATCGGGTTTCCAAAATATACTGATGGTGGCAAATGTTTCTACCCCATCATGTACTGCTATGAACAAAACAGCCAACGAAGTGGGTGATATTGTTGTTAGAGAAAACAAAAAAGACATGTCCAAAAGACAAGCAGCTCTAAATGAAGCACTGCAAGCAAGTGGTGAGAATGCCATCCTAATCAGGGCTGAAATGGACACCAGGTACAATAATCTACTCTTTTCAGGAAGGGGTAAGACTCCCTTTCAGCCTGCTATTCAAGCTGTTTGCACCCTTTGTGAAAACTTGACGACAAAAAAGCAAGTAGTATCCACAGCCACTTACAATGTACATTGAAGAAATGGAGGAAAATCCTCTAAATATCTCTATCTTAACAATGGATGGGGACAGTCGAGCCTTTGAAGTCATGAAAGAGAGTCAGGGGCCAGACTGTCAGTGTACCAGTTAGAGGGACACACAGCACTTGAGCAAATGTGTGAAGACGTATTTCACTGCGGCGAAATTTTCTGCCGAAATGTTTCCATGTAAAACAAAAAGTTATCAAGAAAAGACTCAGAGAAGGTTGGCCTTGCATTTGACAATACACTGTGTTGGTGACCTTAAGAGAACAGGGGTAGGTATCTCCTTCACAGCTTAAAGAAAACGTGGGCAAAAGAAACGTGGAAGGGGTTAAAAATTTATGAAAAAATACTGTGGATGTTTTAGGCTGTGAGGCAGATTGCTATCCCTATCTCTTTAAGGCAGACCTGGCCAAATATAATGATTCTGTTGGGCTGGTCATTGGAAAAGGGCCGCTGATGCTCTTGGTGAATGTGAAAGGGGCCATGTTGGTGGTGGTCGTGGAGGGTGGGGGTTTGTGGTAGATTGGCCGTACCTCAAAAAATACAGTCCGGATAGCCTCCATGTCCACGACACCGAATGGGGATAAGGTGCTGGCATCTCTGCCGATTGTTGTTTATATCGGAGGGCTCTAAAGACAAATGGGTTGCTCGGACACACCGCTTGTTACGGCACAGGTGTGAAACTACTTTCCCTTCTTCTCTCACTGCCATCTGATCCTTGGCTGCAATCATAAAGGCCAGCCGGTGGACCATTATAGGTTTGCTGTGCGTCTGGCCTGGCAAAACTACCCTTATTCGGGGGTACTTATCCTGACTGTGGCTCTGAAAGATTAGGCAGCCTAAACTTTGGTCCTCCTGACATTGCTCCAACAACATTTCCTCAAGCAAACGCCAGTGGGCCGCCATTTTGTAACTATCAAAGCTATCTAGGGTTGCAATGGTGATCACTTGCCGGGTACCAGCTGCCGGTTAAGGTCTTTGGCACCTATTGTTTTTTCCAATATCCACATTTGGCCCAGCGGGGTTTAAAGTACTATTCTTGTCTCATGTTTTAATGGCAAAAAAAAGGGGAGGGGGATCAATGCCCAAAATTTTTGCTAGTCTAATTTATTTCGAAAAAAGTCACCGGTTTTTCTCATATGATCCCCAAATTTCTATTAGGCCAGTTTTGACTGTTTGCAATTCCTACGCCCACCACACTGTATTTTCATACTTAAGGGGTTAAAATTGTGCCTGAAAATTTCAAATTGAATGCTTTTCTAGATCACAGGTCATTTAAGATATTTCTACACCCTGACACTGGCTGGCAGGGCCCCCAAAAAGGGGGATTTTATATATTAGCGGATTAATTCAGGTGTACATAATGAGTGATTTGCCCCTCTAATAGGTGTCCAAAACCTTTAAGAAGGGAGGTAATCTCATTACAACGTTCCTTGATTCGTGAATACAGTTTAAAATCAGTTGCCTCCCTTGGAACCTTTTTTTGGGGCGGGGGGGGGGGGNGGGGGGGGGGTTCTTTTTCCCACGTCAGTGACTTGCAACTTCGTGCAAAGTGTTCATGACTGTGTACGATTTAGCTGCAGCTGCTGTTCTGCAACTGAAGCTTGACTGTGGCTCATCTTGAGACGACTATGTAGGCCTAAGTTCCGATCAAATTCACGTAAACTGAACTTAATTTCAAACTGCGTTCACATGATCTCCGCTCTGCATAACCCTGCATAATAACTATATTCAATGGTAGACAAGTGAAAGTGAAATAAAACTTGTGAAGGTAGGATGACCGAAAAGTTGAGTGCCTGTCTCTTACACTTGATGTGAAAGCTTCTGGGTTCAAATCCTGCTTGTGAGTTTTCATCGTGAGCTTTTTGCACGGTGTTTACAAGTCACCTTTTTGTCAGTGGATTCAGATCTTATCTTAGCTGGTTTGGATAAATTGTTCTGGATCTGAACTGTTGCTATTTTGGATGTTTGATCTGAACTTTTAAGTTTCTAAATTTAGTCTACCTAAAGTTCAGCTGAATTCACATCCACTTCGAAAACCAAAACTGAATGCCGATTTCTAGAACCAAGGGGAAGTGATTCTATTATGAAAATGCATGTACAGCCATGCTTGCGATTTTTATGATCCATTTCGGTAAATATCTTATTAAGTTATTTCGATTCACTTTCGTCTACAATGATATCCCACAAAGATCCCACGTCCCACCATTCAGGGCTCCTTGTGGTCTAGACTAGACGATTTGGCCAAGTTCTCTTCATTCACAAGCTCAGACTTTTATAATAACCAGCGCACGCAAAATATAAACCGCAACACAACTTTTCACGGAACAAATAATATTTTTTTTTAATAGCGAAATGTTTCGTACACCAGCCAGGCCTATTATGTAGGCTAATTAACGCCACAGTAGAGCTCATTACACTGTCTTGCTGCAGATGCAATGAAAAGGACCTGTTTCAAATTCAGAGAAGCATGAAGAAAAGTTTGGCAATGTAGTTTTTGTAGGGGTTGATCTAGCACATCTCTAGGGGGGGCAAGGGCTGGATGGTTGATGAGACATAGAAGGAGATTGGAATATCCCTACATAATTATTTACCTCGACACAGGGATGCAATTTAAGTTGGCAACACAGCTGAATTCGCTAAATCGCAACTTCTCAGGTATAAGAGCAGCCCTACGTACTAGACTTTTCAGTGACGTTAACAAAGAGAATACATGTAAAGGTGCTCTGTTGTCTGGAAATGATTGCGATTAAGCAGAAGTTGCATTTACGGTGATTATGGTAAAACGGAAAGGACTGTGTGTTTATTTGTGAGACATAGGGCTGGCCTCTAACGATTTTAAATGGATGGGGCCGAACTATACCCCTCTAGGCCAGATTCTGTCCCCTTGCCTCTTGACTCCAGCAAAAAGACTTTTCCCGATATCAGTACATTCAATTAAGCAAGTATTTCATTTGTGGTCTTTGTGAATTGTGATAGTCAGGAAGCGTGGTTTGTGATGGTGATGATGATCGTGAACTGTGGTGGTGGTTGTGGTAGTGATGGTAAGTGATGGTGAATGATTATAGTCTATGATGGTAGTGACGCTCTACAACGGTGCTGGTGGGGGAGGGGGGGAGCAGGGGGATGATGGTGATGCACTGTGATGGAGGTGATGATTGTGCACTGCATGGTAATTATGGTAAGGCTCCGCTATGGTGTTGGCTATGGTGATGAAGTGACCCTGATGTTCCACTATGATGGTGATGGTAATGTTGATATGCTGCGGTGGTGCAGTGGTAGGTGGTGATAGCGGTTGTATTCTTTGGTATGTGCTGCGTAATTAGTGGCGATGGCTGTGCTTTGTGGTATGTATTGTGTTGCCGGTGGTTATGGTTATGCTGTTGTGTATGTACCGTGTAATTGGTGTTGATGATTGCTCTCTGGTATGCATTGTGTAGTTAGTGATGATGGCTGTGCCCTGTGGTATATAATGTGTAGTTGGTGGTAATTGTTGTGCTCTGAGGTGTTATACTGTGTTGTTATTGTGATAGCTGTGATGTGTGGTGAGCAATGTGTTGTTGTTGGTGGTAGTAGTTGTACTCTGTTGTGCAGTGGATCGTTGATGGTGATAGGGGTGCTCTGTGGTGTGCACTGTGTTGGTGGTGATGATGATTTCTGCTTACAGTGGTGCATTATGGTGTTGGTGGTAATGGTGATGCTCTATGGTGAAGCACTGTGTTGTTGGTGGTGATGGTGATGGTGGTGATGATGATGATGATGATCATCATTATTATTATTAATATTATTACTGATGAAGGAATTGTTAATTCCGAAAATTTGACTTTTCATTATTGTGTACTTCTTTTTATAATTTAAATTAAATTACATTTCACTACACTGGTGGACGACTTTTTAAATTTTTTTTTTTTGTGTGAAACAAATGATCATGATCATGATGATGATGACGGTGACGACGACGATGATGATGATGATGATAATGATGATGTTCTGCGGTGGTACACTGTGTTGGTGGTGTAATAGTGATGCTCTATGGTGAAGTATTGTGTTATTGGTGGAGCGGTGATGGTTGTATACTGTAGTGGTGCACTGTGTTGTTGGTGGCAGTGTTGGTGATGCGCTGTGTTGTGCACCGAGTTGGTGGTGGTGATAGTTTTACCCTGTGGTAAGCACTGTGTTGTTGGTGGTGATAGTGGTTGTGCTCTGATCTGCAGTGTGCGCTGTGTTGTAGTGGAGAAGGAATTATTCCCAGTCGGGAAGTGCAGATATATATATATATATTTATTGTCATCTCTTCAAAATCGAAGGAGATTTTGGTGGAGGGGGGCATTTCCTCTCTTCCCCTCCACCCTTATTATCTAGATCTACGCTCCTGCAGCTGGCACATTTGCCCACACAAGTTCCTCCCCTGGCTTCCACTGAATACCGGTCAACGACCTTGCCCTCTGAGCTCTATGTTGTTTACAGATGACATTTCGAGATTCTCCCAGCCACTGTCATGTCAGCATTAACATAGATGATGCAATGCATGTCCAAAAAACATGTATTTTATGTCACTGAGTTCATGTGACAAGATGTTTTTTGTCAAATCAAAACAAGTGATAGAGGTTGCTGTGCATAAGAGGTAAAGTACCGTCTAACCTCGTTTTAGGCGATCATTAGCCAAGGTGATTTAGTTTTCAGGGACGACCGCTAGAGCTAATTAATCTTCATAACGCCACCATCTGTTTAAGATGACTGAACTTTCTTACATCCCAGAGTTTTAGAGTTTTTTAAGCAAAACCGCATAACGCCACCAGTTCGCTAATATGCAATCTAAGAAGGCATGCTTAGAAGTTAGAAGCCTTCGCGGCCAACCGAAAAGGTTGTTTTTCTAGTTCCACTGTACCATTTGTCTTTTAAATAAAGAGCTTTTTTCCCTGCAGATTCGTTCTGTTACGGACCGTTATGGTAGTGGTACGCATGCGCATGTTGTATTTCCTGGTGTAACGATCGTATAGCACGTTACTGGCTAGAATCAGATGTGAAATTCACGTGATGTCATAATGGATCTTCCAGCAGGTTTTCCTACCATTTACTCTTCTGACATCATGGCGGCCATTGTGACAGCACCAAACCATTATGGGAGGGTCATATAGTCCCAGTTTTCAGTCGTATGTTGACTGGAATGAGAACTAGTCACCGTTTCCCACTTTGACTTGCAGTCTTTCACGTTCAGAACAAGCACCCAAAATAAATAAAGTTCAGATCCAGATCAGCTCGTCCAAAATAGCTATTAAACACAGATCAAGTTCACATGAACTGAACCGAACTGAACTGAACTGAACTGAAGATTACGAACTGTGTTCATATGATCTCAGTTCCACCCAGCCCTGCAGCTGCTATATCATATATCAGCCTGTTTCACCCCGTAATATTGACGTCACCAGTGGACCGAAATCATCTTGTTAGAGGTTACGAGTCACTTGATAGTTCTTTTTGAATGTAAATGTTACCATAACGTGGACATGGAAAATAATAAATTATCATATTCATTGGCATTTTATTGATATGGCATTGCAACACAAGTTCCCTACAAAAGTCTTTGTGTGTGTATGTGTATGTGTGTGTTTTTCATGTTTGTATCAATAAATGAACTGAACTGTATTTCCAGACTGCAATATTTACAATAATGTGGAAAGTAAGCAAAACGGCAATGCAAAATTGTTCAGGAGGGAGAAAGGGAAAATTATTTTAAAAACAAAATAAAACAAAAGTTGGGGTATGGCAGCAGGGTTTTGAAGACGGCTCAAAATATGTCCAGCATTTTTCTGACGAACGAGGCAGATTATGAATGATTGTCACTGCAGAGTAATTTTATTTTGAAGATGTTAGGACTGTTCTGAAATAGTTTGGTAAGAAATTTCCCCTGTCTTTTTTAAAGCCTGAATATTCGAAAATGTAGTGAAATTCGTCGCTCAAAAAGTTAATATCACATACACGACACAATCCGTCTATGAGTGGGGTGTTGATCCACCTCCCAGTTCCCACTGATAATCTGTGGTTACTTACACGGAATTTTGTCAGTGAGGTTCTAAGTTTGAAAGGTAAAATATCGAGGTATGGCTCCATCCAAAAACGGTTTTTGAAAACTCTGTAGAAGCGAGATTTACTGGATGAGTCAATATCACTTATCCTTTTCTGAAAAAAAAATGATCTATGATTATCTGTTTAATAATGATAATTTGATAACGCAGTGATAGCCTCAACAGCCAGGAGAGGCTAACAGGATACAGGCTCGGAAGTGAATCCCACTACGTATCAGAGCTTGGAGTCCATCAATAATATGGGGAGTTTTAGGTATCACGGTACGGATCACTCCTGAGTACCGTGACTGGAAGGGTGGTGAGGCCTCGTGTGGATATGTCCATTTTCAGGCGCGAGTTTTCGATTGGTATTGTAAGGACAGACATGGGATAGGCATATGACCCATGCCTGCTCAATGAACAGAGGCAAATAAAATTTAATTTTTAAAAAAAACAAGGTATCCTCACTGACAAAAAAAAAAAAGGTATCACGGTACGAAAATAATATAGCTGCTGGAAGCAAACGTTAACGTCCAAGAAATCCTATCGAATGTAAGACCAGTGGAGGCGACATATTTCAGCAAAAAACAACAGACTGTGGTCTCTGTACAACTGACCACTAATACTGAAACTGAAAGGGAATAGCCTTTGACATGACATCAATTTTTTGGGTTGGTTTTTTTCTGTTGTTTTTTTTTTTTAATAAGGAGTAAGTAAGCATAAAGCTGTCGATTTCTCTTAATTGCAGCTGCACAGATTGCGTTTAAGTTGAGGGTGCACATACAGCAATACCATTTCTTCTCAATCTAAATAGAAATATTTCTTTTTTTTCTGCCAATATACAGAGTGAGTAAGTGAAATGTATGAATAAGGGCATGGCAGCTTAGAGGATCTATTGTTGCCACAGCTGACTTTGCTTAATCGCAACTCCTCAAGGTTATGAAAATGGGCTGCATGCCTTTTAAGTGAGTTGCTATAAATCAGTAACTTTCATATCTATATTGAAATTCTTAGAGTATTCAGCTGTCTTAAAATGGTTGTGTTTAACTGAGAGTTGACTGTATGTTGTCGTTGGTGGTGATGTTGCTTTTATTGGTTTTAATGCTACTGTTGCTTTAAAGGAATTAACTTTTTGGCCTCACAGCCTACCTTTAAGGCGCACATCGGACAATGAAAAAGAGGAAAAAAAAACTTCTGAACGGACATCCTACAAATGTGCATGTTATAGACCAGAGGTTCATAGCTGTTTCAGACGAGAGGCCCGTTTTGTACTTCAGTCATTTTGTAAAGGCTGAATTTTGAAATGTCACTGAACAGTTTCACCAGAGACACCTGAGGAGAATAAGGAACTTCAAATAGGACGACTGAGTTTTCAAGTTACAAGTCCTGGAGAAATATGGACTGCCAAACATTGAATACCTACTAATTTTAGGCCAATTTCACAGGACATATTGTCCGCATGGACCACAGCAAGATTCCAGAGATATGCTGCTGATTGGTTAGAAGACCATCGTGGGACCCAAAACTCAATTCAAGGACGTCATTAAAACATACCATAACTTAATACAAATATATAGGTATCGCGAGAACGAAGTATAGCATTATTTCCAAACACAGAAGAGTTCCTATTCTATGCCTTTACTTTTGCAGCGCCCCCATGTGGAACGAGGGGAGATAATTTCAGGAAAATGACCCATTCTTGCAGCGCGTAGACATTGCGCACAGGAGAAACAGACACACGAAAGAATCCCTTTTTAGATAACTTTGCTACATGGGCACTCTTTTGAACCGAGATGGACTGTGGCAAGCAAGAAATAAAGGACACAACAAAAGCATGGTCACTGGGTTTGCTGGGGCTTGGTCAGTCTTAAAGTCTTGGTCACACAAAGACTTAAAACCTGATATGGGTCCAGATGATAGCTAAAACTTTGGCTTCAGAGGGCAGCTTCAATTGCTAATATAGCACATTGAAAGGAAAAAAGGTCCGCAGGTCTGTAACCTCTGCTTCCTGAAACATCTTGATGCCAAACTCTGCGAGAAGAAAGCGCATCTGCTGCCCTTGCCTGCCGTATCTAATTACCTATAGTCAGTTAGGCATGAAAGGAAATATGGACTGCGAGCAAAACGAGGTGCTCGTTATAATTTTTTGTTATGTGTGTGTATGTTTAGAGGAGTTACACTAGGGAAGGGATGATGTGGAGAGGGAAGAACAAGCTTAATATTTTTTTCCCTTGAGCCCTAATCAAGCAGGATACTCTAAGAACGTGTCACTCATAAATTATGTTGGGGGAGGGGGAAGGGGGGGGCACATTACAAAACAATAAAATGGGGGAGGGAAGGAGATTGTTGGCAGTTGGCATCGAACGAAATTTGCATGACATACGCTTTTAAGAGAGGCTTGGTTTGAATCAGAGTTTAAGAGAAAAGAGACAGTAGATGCTTGTGAGAGTTCGAGGCCATACGAATAGTAAAGGCAATATAGCTGGGTGGAATCGGGTGGATTTAAATTTAAATAAATCTATGAAACCATCAAATTTACGTATTTTTGAATTTTGTTGAAGTTTTGACGATCACTTAAAATTTGGTGTGCGTGGGTGTGGGGGTTTGTATGTATGTGTGTGTGTGTGNGTGTGTGTGTGTGTGTGTGTGTGTGTGTGTGTGTGTGTGTGTGTGTGTGTGTTATGGGAGAGAGGGCGAGGATGGGGAACTTACTACAGAGTGAAGAGTGGAGAAGGATGATACATGTATTTTGCTGAGGGATGGGGAGTGATGCCACAGGTGGAGTAACGTTTCCAAGGAT
>JAWQUT010000464.1:169557-185474 GCA_033807755.1 Ellobium chinense
TACGATCTTGATTAGTGTTCCACTGAAATTTTATCATAAAATCCTCTTAACCCCACCTTCTTAATATAGGAAAGGGATGTAGTTAGAATGGTCCTTCATCCATCTGTCCATCCATCCATCCATCCATCCATCCATCCATCCATCCATCCATCCATTCCATCCATCCATCCATCCATCCATCCATCCATCCAAACGTTTTTCAGTCGATATCCAACCAAAACCAAAAAGACAGCAGTAACAAAAACAACAACAACAACAACAAGATCAACAACAACAACAGCAGCAGCAACAACAACAACCAACAACAACAACAACAACAACAACCAACAACAACAACAACAACAGCAGCAACAACAGCAGCAACAACAGTAGCTACAACAAAAACAACGGCAATGTGCTCATGGAAGCTTACTACATGTAAATTTAGTTCCATCCACAGTATATCTCCGTAAACTGGTCATATCTGTTGTTCCCCATCAGACTAAAATTTACCCTCTGTGGGTTAAAATAATAATGAGGGAATGAATAAGAAAAGGATAAATATAGGCCTACCCCGAATTTACTTCGAGTCGAAAGTTGATTTATAGGCCTGTAACCCTGAAGCTTAATATGAGGGCAATACAATATAGAAGATACTGTCAAGTTTTCACTTTTACTGCAGTGATGATCTATTGATCTGTGTTAGCTTCTATTTCTCCCAGTTTACAAACAGCAACCTGTCACACCATGGATTCGCCATATATTTAACCTCGATTGATTTTCCATTCCGTTCAACTGCAACATGTTTAAAAAAAAATAAACAAACAAACAACAACAACAACAACAACTACTACTACTACACCTACAACAAGTTCAGTGAAACTAGTAGTCTAACGAAATAGTACTACACCTACAACAAGTTCAGTGAAACTAGTAGTCTAACGAAATAGTGTCACAAAGACCGAATTCGTCGCTTAATCACAACTTTGTCCATGTTCCGTTTGAGTTGCTAATATGTGTATTCTAATTTATTCTTAAAGTGCGTTTGTAAATTGTGTGTGCATGTGGAGAGGAGAGTGTGCGTGTGTGTGCATGTTTGAATGTGTGCACAAACAAATGATTTTGAACTGATAAATACCCCATTTCTGAAGCTGCCGTTGATTTGCGTTCAGGACAATCAAGTAATGGGACAGGTGTAACCAGCCTCTGCAGGTTTAAGGGATGGATACTGGATTTTGGTTCTTACGCACGCACAATAAAATCTTTCTCAATCTTTGTAAAGTAACGAGAGTCCATTGTTTTGCTGATTTCTCAAAATAAAACAAAACAAAAAACCGACGGGTGCACAAGTCCTTGCAAAGAAAACTTCTGACAGGAACATTCAAACAAAAAAGGTGGAAAATTCTGTCAGCAGAATGCAAGGCCTGAAGAATAGTTGGCTTCGCTAGGGTAGGCCACATACATTCACTGCCTCTCGAAGTAAAACCGCAGCGAACTTCCATGTTTTATTATTATTATTTTGTCCCCTTCTCTCTTTTTACCTCAAGTAACCCCGACCCCCTGCAGACGCTAGCCCACGATTTAGCCTGCGTTTATCGCCGCCCACCTCCCCTCTTCGCTCGTTTCGTTTTCTTTTTTGGCGGGGTTTTATTGCTGAGCCGGGCTGCATTTCCGGATACCTTTAAACGCTCTCGGGTCCTTTCGGTAACACTCGTGTTTCACCGCCATCTTTGAACAGAAGCATCAATGAGAATAAGACTAAACTGAGTTCTCTACTTGTTTTCGTGCTTATTTCGCTCGGACTATACCATGAAAAGTTAGTCAAGGATAAAGGTGAGTACCAAAACTACTTTGAATGACTTTTAAAATTGTTTTTAGACCTCCTGTGCATGCATTCCTTCACTTGATCCTCGCTACCGAAAAGGACTCGCATTACTCGACTGAGAAGACTCCACAAGCTACGGTGCTTCGCTACGCGAGGCGAAGCGTCGTGCGAGGAGAAAATTCCTTCATTCTCTCTTTGTTGCAGAAAGATAAACTCAGCGAGAAGAATCCCTGTCTTGATGAATACCGGGTGTTGCAATAAATTTGCAATCTTGGAACAGGTGCAAATATTATTTGAATTTTTTTTGTTTACATTTTTTAGTGTGCTCGGCCGACCACAGGTAAAAATAGCCGAGGGACTTGCCAAAGCAGAGTCAGGCTACGATGCCGAGACTAAGCCTGTCTAGTCTAGGTTAGATCAAGATTTGTAGACTTCTATCTCTACCTGCACAAAAATTAAAAAAAACAAAAAAACTTGGAATGTCTACAGTGTGGGTTGTCAGGCATCCTGGAATCGAACTTTAAAATTTGAAGCTTTTTCTAGTCTGGGATCATTCATTAATTCAATCTCAATTGCTGAATCACATTCAAATGAGACAAATCATAACTCCTGCCTGTGGCATGGCAGTCAGATTGAAAATTCCAGGTCTCAAATTCAAGAGAAATAGTCTATGGATGTTTTATTTATTTCAGTTTTTCTTCTTTGAAGTAGATTATGGAATAAATTGTGGAGACATAGGATAGTTAGAATCTTGGAATATTTTAATGACTAATTTGTGATCAGTAGGTCCACAAAAAAATAATTATTTAAATTATACAGTAAGATTTTTTAGCCATTTTAGGTCTCTACTTTCAGCATCAATCAGACTTAGATCTACAAGAAGTCTAGATCTTTAGTCTCATATTTAGGCTCATATTTAACCACGGTCCACTGTTTTTTTTAATAATTTTCTTGCTGGTCAGCAGCTTGAGTGCCGCAGATTTTTAGTTTGATACATTCCCATCAACACTGAATGATTGAAGCCAATTAATACTAGAATCTTACAGTTGTTTCATGCATGGGGAAGAAAGCGTATGATGTAATAACCAGATTTCATGAAATTAAAAATTCTCAAAGCTTTCATGACAATATATTTACTCTAGCACACTTTATATCTAAAAAAAAAATTTTTTGAAATTTTGTTTAATTATACCTTCCTGGCACCTCTTAATTTTCAGCTGTTGCTTAATCAGTTTAAATTTTAAGTCCATAGGCCTATGTGATTTCAGTAGGACAGGCCAGGTTGAGGTGACTGGAGGAAAAGGAGGTGTTAAGGTGAAACTCGTGTTTCTCTAGTATTGCCTCAGGTAGACTGAGACAACATTAATTTTAGCAAGATGTCCATGTCATGTGTGTCCCACACCTTCATCTTAAAGTTTACGCTCCACGAACATCATTTCCCTTATAATTTATGCCAGAGGTATGGGGCACATTTATTATTCCAGAAATTTTATCTTTATTTGAACACAGTAACTTTAATATTGTAAGCACATTTTTGGGCCGACAGCTTCACTTTTTTATGGGTATTAAGTTCTTCGGCTAGGAGGAAGAGAAGGTTAGGGAGGTTTTGTAGGTCAGATAATGACTAAAGTGCACAATCGGTTTAACATTTATTATTGTGCTGTAGGTTGGAATTTTATCATAAAGTACAGCAGCGTGTTCAGTTTTCTCACATCATTATTTAATTTTGCCACCCAATAAGTAATTGGAAATAATGTGAATTTAATGGAGCAATGCCCTCTGCAATCACGAAAGTAAATTACATCTGAATGGAGGAAGCCGTCAATTTAACCTTACGGGTGGTTAGAGATGATCAGTTATAAGAAATTGATTGTAGGGAGACTTAAATTATTCAGAATCTGCTTATGCTGAAAATCAATTAATCACTGAAAGAATTTTCTCTCCTCCTTTCATTAGAAAAAATGTTCACTTGAATGGAAGGATAGGCTAATGTAGCAATGAAAAAGCTCAAAAAATAATGAGAAAAAAATATTTTGTCTAATAGAACTTAAACTTCAAAATTAAAGCCTCTTTATAAGGACAATTTGAACTTTTCTTTTCCTTATTAAATTTCATTCTGTTTGTCTGATCATTTCCTAAAGAGTTGCGGTATGAAACTGTTTTTACCATATTGGGTAATATTATTCAATATGAAATCATCGTAGTCATAATTCACCCTTTTTGCATTTTTCAAGCAGTTTATGAAAGAATTTTTAACATATTCGTATAGTAGCACATGCTGAAGTTGCCAGATGGAAGTTTGGAAACTAAGTTGAATTGCAGAGATCTAGAGGCTGTAAGTGGCTAGAAAATATGGAACTGTTTTGGAAGGATTGACATAACTTTGCGTCCAGCAGTGCAAATGAAGGCATATCATTCTTCCAGAGCCCAGTTGGTAAGGAGTCTTAATCGTGTCATATGCATAACCTAAAAGATGCCTTGTAGTTGTAACATATGTATTGGTCAAGGCTTAACCGCAACTATGCTTGTAGAGGTGGAAGCTTAAAAGTAAAGCTTTCAAAATAGACCAGGTAGGTTACCCAAAAAAATTATATCTATTCCAAGATTCAATAATTTCAAGCGTCAGGAGAAAACTAAAATAAAATATTAGGCACTCTAAGAGACAGATTTAATCTCTATAGTTAGTGTAAATTTAATTCACTGGTGTGCTATATTTTTCTTATAGAGCAAAAAGATTAAAAAGATGTCAAAACTATTGAAAATGACTTGCAGACGCATATCTGGCTTTCTATTGTTAGACATTGTTAACTACTTTCTTTACTTTTACAGCTGTGACATAGCTTGAAATTTGCAGAACCACAGATAGTATCTGCAACTGTTAATGTATGTCATGTGATTTGAATTATTGACATTTTTTACACTTTGACATTGGGTACACTCTTCCTCCTCCTCTGTGGATCTTGCAGCATGCTTCAGACAAGTATTGAACACGCAAGATCTGTTCCGAATATTTCAAGGTCCTTTACTTTTAGAAATAAAATTCTTGACTATGCGGGGGGTCATCAGGTCAGTGGAGTTATCTGACCATAATTGGACAAAGTGACCAACCAGTCTGACCAGTGGTCTGGTATCAGGGGTCATTCATTGTGTGTGGGCGACATCCTTATCTCCAAAGGCGAAGATTGTCATTTCATTGTTGGGTGTGCAAATGAAATCACATTTAGTCATCATTGCCACAGTACTGCAGCAGATCACCAGGGTTCTTGTGAATCAGTGCTTTCGCATTGTAGGGATCTCCTCCACTCTCTTATATCCTATTTCCATCCCAACCCTCACCCTTTCCACTATTTCTAGTGTTTGACAACTTGCAGCTTGGAGTTTGTGCTGTTGCCAATTAAGACATTTTCTGTTTGTATTAGGGACATTCCTGAAATTCTGTCTGGTTGGAGCTGTCTAGTAGTGTCTGGCGCCCATGTTCATGCCAGAAACTCTTAGCTGCTATGCACAAGATTCCTACCAGTGCAAGTAAAAATCAGTTTAGCAGGACAGTCCAGCTTGATCTGGGAAAAACCCCATAGAACACTTGTGATCTTTATATTTTATCATCTTGCCTCAGGTGGGACAAGAATAGAAATCGTCTTGCTTTTCATGCATCTAATGTGGGTTTGTGTTAAATGGTGAGTTTTCTTACCTCGGAAGGTCGGATTCTCTAATAATCAATTAAAATGGGTGGATGTTGTTTTTTTCCTCCATATACTGACAAATCTGTTGGTTTTAAAGCTGCGTAGAAAATCAGTTGAAAAACTTGAGCAAGCCTAATCCTATTTGGATTTAATATTATATTTTGTGCTAACATTGTGTTGTTATATCATAAACAGAAGGCCATTTTCCTTCTGATACAAATTGTAATATTGTAACTGCATGACACACACCATGTAGGGCAGAGCAAGACACAGCAAGATGTAGGTTCGTTTTTTTTTTTTCTTTCCTAAAGGTCAATTATTATCCTACAAGTCATTGATTTGAGGTAATAGTTTATTCTGAATCAGCTATATTTGCAAGGCAAATAAGGCAAACATCTTATGTTGTGAAGGAGAATTGATCTTTGCTCTGATAAATTTAAGTAGTGTGATAGGCACTGCTCGCTCTCACTTACTCATTGAATCAATGCTATAGGAATGCAGAACAAGGAAATTAAAATTTTCGGTAGCCTGTACTGTTAACAATGTGACACAAAAGTACATTGAACTGCATTTTTGCGCATAGGTACTCAACAGATCAAAATGAAAGTCATGGGGCATAATAACCTGACTTTGATCATATACATCTTTAATATGATGTGGTCATATATCAAAAGCTATCATTGCACTTTGTATCTGTGAGTAGTGACCTGTTCCCAGTTCCCAGTTGACTGAGCCTCTTATGAGGTAAAAGAAAGCAAGTCGCCTGGACTGATGCCAATGTTTTAAATATAGTAGATATATACTAGAATTCTCCACTTTGTTGCAAAGATCTGATCCCTTGCTTTGTGATTGTATTATACAGAGATGCCACTTTTCAGAGAATTCTTTGAAATGATCTGAGAATGTTATCTGTCAGAGAAAGCTATTTGACATCAAGCAGAGAAACAGCATGGATTTTGAAAATCTATTAAATCATAATTTTAGATTTTTTTTTCTTTGTGGTCACTTCTTTGTTTTTCATAACCGTAGGCCGTTGACATTCTCTTTCTGTATCATAATTATTATTATTCAGAAATTTTTAATAGGCATATATTTCAACTGAATTATATATAATTTCTACCCCTAAAATTTGAGATCATGAGTGTCTGCTGTATTTCACCTTTTAGGCTATATATTCTATTATCCCTGCATACCAGTTTCAGCAGTGAGTAACAGTGACAGTGTATAGCTATGAAAAGAGAGTGTAGCACAATTTCAAGGTACCAAGCAGTCATGCCGAGTAAATTTTGTCTCAGTACTGAAGTGCTAAAGCTCATCCCAGCCGCCACTCTCACCAGTGTGACTCACCGACCAATGCACATAGAACCAACATAACAGGCGAACACTAACAACAACAATCGTTATGCTGTAGTAGAGAAATTGATTTAGAACTGCATCGAAAACTATGGTTTCCCCAACGCCAGCAATTATGCCGTAACGGTGTGTCTGTGTATACTTCTGTTCAATATTGCAAGGACGGAAGCACTCCATCTGAAATAGATTATAATCTTGATAATTATACCCCTGGCTGCTATCACAGATTATTATTTATCAGATTTTTATTATCTTTTTTTTTTTTTGGTGGGTGTTCATGTGTGTTGTCTTTCGAGATAAAAACTGACTGCCTTTGTTTGTCTCATTTTACCATTTTTGGTAGAACAGTGGAACAAGAATAGAATCTTGAGTGTTGTAAGCATGCTTATTTGGAAAACATCAGAGAGGTTTACACAATTCCTTTAATATGGTAGTACCAAGACTTACTATGCAATACTATGTGCATGACTCATTCTGATGGTATCCAAGACCTTTTCACTCTGTTCATTCTGGGAGTGTGACCTCCTTTTCCTTTTTCTGTTCAGATTCTTCAATCTCTGTCATTTGAGAACTGTTGGGATGAATTTTTTATGCACACTGGAACTCTCATTTCTTGTCCATTGTCAGTTTGAAAACTTCTTTTCACATTCTGATATCTTAGTCAATCGCTCTTTTCTCTTAGGTCATATGAGTTAGGGGAGACATCCCGCCACCCTTGTGTTGTAAATTCGAGGGGGATTTGTATATTTTTAGAGGGGTTTCATGTCTTTCTGAAGTATTGTAAACTTTAGGGCGCGTGAACGATTGGACGACTGGCGCGTGGTCAGTGTATTTATAATTATAGGGGAGATTTTGAAATTTATGGAGCGAATCGCGCATTTGCCTGGTGTGGTGAACTACCGATCATGTTTTATTCGTTGTCAGTATGAAGATTTATTTCGCCTACTGTAAATTTTAATATCATGGTCCATTAGGACAAACATTGGAGTACCAGGATTTCAGAGTACGCGTTCATTCCTTTTCATGATTCAGGTTGCTTTTTGTTGTTTTTTTTTTCCTGAAGTTCATTCTTCATTCTTGAATCCGAGTGCCAGTTTTCTCCTGGTAGCCTATGTGTCACATCTCATTTTGGAACCACGTGAGCTACGTTTGTTAGGTCGTCATTTTGAGAATGAATTGACGTCAGTTTGAGTATGAAAAGGCCGTCCCTCGGACAGCACACTCCGCTCATTGGCTGTATCGCCCATATCATACTCAAAATGACGTCAATTCATACGCGAAGAAGATGCAACAAACGTAGCCCAGCACTACATGATTGTGTATAATAGCAGCCATGGGCGTATAACGGTAACCACAGTTTAAACTGATTGACGTTTAAAGGATAACATCTGTATCTTCGCCTGAAATCAGTTATGGATTTTTGTTTTGTTTTGTTTTCGCACAAATATAAGTAATGAAACAGATGTCTCTGATGAGTCCACTTTGGGATGTAGCACAGCGTTAATCGTTATGATTATGAACTTCGGAAGTTAGTGATAGACAGGAGTATGTGGTATGGATTTGGTTGGAGCTATGCATATCATCTAGTATGTAACACTGAATAGATCACCGGCCGCTCTTCACAGAGTAGAAAGATCTTCCACAGCTGGTCCAAGACCCAGTCAGGAGCGTAGACGATGGAATACTAAAATTAATAATAACATTCAAGTCAAAATATATTATATGGCCTGCCGAAATCTTGAAGGGGTGAGAGGGTAGGGGTGAGAAGATGTGTAAGACTGGAAACTCCATGTGGGTCTGAAAATGAGCTGTGATGAGGCGGGGAGGGGGAAGGTCTGAAAAACAAAACAAACACTGAAGGGAATAAGTCATAGTACTGTTTGGATTTAATACAATGTTTTGTTCTTAGATTATGTGGTGTGTTACACCGATAGCAGACCATTTTTATTTTGATACAATGATTTTACTGCCTTACACAAATCAGGCAGGTCATAGATCTAGAGAGAGGATGTAGAGAAAGATGTAGATCATTTTTCTTTATTTTTTATTCTAAAGGTTAGTTATAATGGTCCAGCAAAAGTCATTGATTTGTGGTAATAGTTCGAGAAGGTCTCGAGTTTATCAGAATCAAAGCTCTAAGCTTGCAAGTAGGATTGAAGACCGACCACCTGCGCCTGATCAGTGAAAGGTCTGTTGGTTTATTGCATGTAGCCTTGCAACATATTGAATGAATGCATTTTTATCATTTTTTTTTTTATTTGCATGTTGCGGGCTTTATCAGTTTTGTTTATATAGATACGGGTGTGTACATAGGCGGTTTAGGTAAAGTTTGCGTTGCGCGGGAATTAGCTGCACGGAGGTATGAAGGGACGGCCTTTGCACTGAGATTGCTCTTTCTACCTGCACATGCGCAGTGAGTCTTTAAAATAAAAAAAAACTGGGTAGAGCTAATTTTCAGCTAGATCTGTCAGTTTTGCGCGGAGTCGTTTTGAACTAATCAAAGTACAAACAAAACGAATCTCTATGATACCATTTACCAATGAAATCATGATGCCCAAAACAGATTCTGGCAGTACCCAAATGAAGACAGATTTGTTTATCTGAATGTAGTTCCATACTGTAATATTGTCGACAAAGCCTCTTTGCCTATTTTTCATACATTAAGATTTTTTGGTTTTTTTTTTTTTTGCTAGCATGACCGTTCTGCATATGTCCACACATGCTTGTTCGTTTGCTCGTTCATTCGTTCGTTCATTCGTTCGTTCTTTATCTACCTTCCACGGGCATAAAATGACACCAGAATGGATCATGAACTGTGTCGTCCTCTGGAAGTGTACAGGGGTCCCCCACAGTTTAGTGACAAGTTTTGTTTCCGTTGTCCAGAACGATTTCCTTAGATCCGCAACGACCGTGCATTCTTATTTGTGATGGTTTTCCGAAAACTTCATTTTGAATTGCAATGTTGACGTATACTCGGCACAAAGTCTCGGGAGAAAAGTGTTGTTTATCGAATGACAGCATTTTGTCGCAGAAATACAATCATGACCTCACGACCTCGAACTAAAATCTCTCGTAAGCGAAAAACAAATTGTCAACTTCGTTTAATCGCAGCTTCCTTTGTCACAAACATGGCAATCACACTGTTTTTCAACAAACAATATTGTAATTACGTATATGTAAAGATATCCGAATATTGGCAACTTCATTTAGTTGCAATTTTCTCCGTGCTCCAGAAGGGTTACCATTAAGCAAGTCGTTAAGTTGTTGCTTATTTTGTTTATCCTATTTTGTCCACTCTGCTTGTTTTTGTGTCTGCTGAAGAAGGCAAATTTTCTTTGTATTGTGCCGTGATTCTATAAAGCTTGCTACCTACTTGCTCATCTACACTCCTGTTTTTAGCTTTACGGCAATTTCTTTACCATTAAGCAAGTCAACGTTGTATGTATCGTTTGCAGCTATGAGGGCCAGATAAGGACCGTATCAGCCCATGTGAGGCGAGGAATTAATTATCTTGTTTATTAAGTCTTGAGGGCAGCTGGAGAGTCCCGAGAAAATCCCCGAGTAATTTTAATTTCTTCCCTAGTGGAAACAGAAGTGGATCTAGAAGAAAAAAAAAAGATGTGAGGGGTGGTTTAGGGCGTCAGGGAGTGGGGGTTGGGATAGGAGTGAAGAGGAGATACAGTATTTTAAAAGTGCAAATAAGTAGGAAATAAAAAGTGCCATAATAACAATGTCAACGTGATTTTGAGTGTTCTGTTCCTTTGACCGTGTTGTAAAGTATAACAGGTAATACCCTTCTAGTTCTAAGTGTCAGGAAATGTGAGCCTATCCGTTATCATTGTGAAAGGATACATTTTTGAAAGAAAAGACTGGGTCACCAAACACAAGAAAATTCTTTGTCCTTGTGTGGACTGGAACCCAGACCCCCTCAGCTTGCAAGAGAACTGTGTTGTCGTACGTTAACTTCACAGTAATTTAATCTTCATATTCTAAACATCTGAGTAGTGTTTCCTAACTTTCACATACTTATAAAAGCCTGGTGTTTACCTGTGACCCTAATACACTTTACAACTGCTCACACTTCGATTTTTATGGGCAGAGTGAACGATTGCTAGATAGGCTATCATCGCAAAATCATAAATTCGAAATACCTTGAGGTTCGTCCTCTCTCTCTCTCTCTCTCTCTCTCTCTCTCTCTCTCTCTCTCTCTCTCTCTCCCCCGCTCGCTCGCTCTTTCTTGCTCTCTCGTTTTGTCTTCGGGTTAAAGAAGAAGAAAAATGGCGAACACAGGTTTACGTGCCTAAACTGTAAACCCTTGAAACGTGAAGACCTTCGCTGTGTGTTTCCCTCTCTCATTCCTCACACCCCATCCGTTGTTGATTCTTTCCTCGAATGTTTAGGTCTTGCTTTTCCCCATCTGGCATTTGCCGCAGTTTTCACTGTTCACCGGTTTTTTTTTTATTTTTATTTTTCATTACTTTCTGTTCTTTTTGCCTTACAGCGATCTGTTTTTTTTTCCTTTAGTGAGGGTTTTGGCATTGGTCTTTTCTTCCGCTTCTGTATGAAGAATGCGGAAAGGGGAGATAATGTTGAGTTTCAGAGCAAAGTGAGATGAATCCATCTCTTGCGAGCTCCGCATCTGTCTGTTTATCAGATGTGAAAACTTTGAAAATAGGCCTTCAGTTGCGTCTCGTGAACTCTGTAATTTCAAGAAATGACTCTCCAGTCTCCAAACCTGTTTGGTTTTGGGTTAGGGGCAGGGTTAGGAAAGAGAGAGCAGCCATTAGAGAGTTCCTAGATTATCATCGAATCTAGGGACTGTCCAAAAGATGCTTTTTCTGCCTTAATCCTACCCGTATGAAGTTTCCCAGTTTGTGAGTAAAATTTGATTTAGAAACGTAAAGTGTCCTTGCACGGAGGGATCATGCCAACATTTGGAGTATTTAGTCTTGAAAAAGCCAGACGCTCTCAGTACTGCCATTGAACACATGCATAGTCTGGAGGCTTCCATGCTCTTCAAAATGGACAAATATTTTTACTGGCCATGCCAGCGGCGAATATTTTGATGAACTGTTAGCAAATGGAAGTTTGAGATTCTTCACATGTTCGTCAGCAGTCAAACTGAATGCAGTAAACATGGTATCATGTATGGGAATCTAAAACCATTGGGATGCCGAATGAAAATTACTGTATGAAAGCATAGAATACGTTTTTTTTTTTTAAGAAATGCTGAGAAGTAAGACACTGTTTTTGATCAACTTAGTGACATTTGAATGAGATGGAAGGGATGAGTGCCTTGCCGTGTGATTCCCGTGCATGGATATAGCTGTTTTTGTTGCCATTCATTTCAAGAACGGTGTAAAAGTGTGGATGGTGATCGTGGGGCGCACACACATGTGTTTTTGATTATGCTGCTGTGACTTGAGGAGAAACGTCAACGGTTGGACGAGGCTGCCCGAAGGGAAGGGGAAGACAGGGTCCAGAGATTTTGGTTTTATTTTTCCTTTCGTCATTAAGAAAAGAACTGGCTAGAGTTAAAATATTGTGTAATAATGGAAATAAGGAATGTGATAAACAGAAAGACGATAACGAAGGAAGAAGCGACAAGATAAGAGGGCGATACAAGAAAAAAGGAAATAGAGGTAGAAATTGGACTCCGTAAATGGCGCTGGATTGGACACACCCTCAGAAAACCTAGTGGAAACATCACCAGGCAATCACTGCAATGGAACCCACAAGGAACGCGAGGCAGGGGTAGGCCACGGGAGACATGGAAACGATGCACGGAAAGGGTCATGCGAGAAATGAAGCTCACTTGGAACGAGCTTGGAAAGATGGCCCAAGACAGGGAAAGATGGAATTCGCTTGTACGTGGCCTATACCCTGCTAGGGGTGAAAGGCATTGATGATGATGATGACATGAAAAAATGGCTAGAAGAGGAATGGGAACGAAATGATAGTGAGCGGGATGGCGGGGAGGGGGGAGACAGGTTCAGGGAGATATGGTAGATAGATAGGAAAGAATGAAGGTGAATGAAAACAAAGCCAGATTGAAGTGGCTGAGGCAGGAGCGAATCGTGTTGCGGGAAGCGTGGAATTTTATCACCGGGGTCATATGCAATAGAGATGCAGCTCTAAATCTTGCGTATTACTCCAGTTCAGTGGCGTGCTATAAACAGTAGCAGGGACTCTCAGAGGTTACTACTTGCGCACCCTCAAATCACTTGGAGATTTTATCTTCATATATGTAGCTTACCTCGTGTCATTTACATTGTTGATACCAGAAGACCCACTAAAGCACTCTTCTACGATTATACCCATGACGGTGTCGTCTCACTAGTCACGTGATTATTGTAAGAAGTTTACCGAGTCATCGGTTCTACGCTGGAATTACCTTGGGTTTTGTTACTGAATTTAGCCTACCTACTCATACGCGTGTCACTTCAGGTTTCACCCAATTAAGAATAGACCATAGATTTGCCATTGACTCGGACAATTTGAAGAATCAGAAAACTTCCATTGATTTGTTCTGGTATGGAAAGTAGAGGAATCGGGAATAAAATTACCAATTTTCATGAAAACAAATCATGGAAATTAATTTTACCAGACCCTCCCTTCTATGCATCAAGGAGCGTGAAAACTGGCCGGACGTGGATAGACTTCACATGGCAAAACGTCATTGTGTATTTGAGTTTAGTTACATTATTATCCTAGGAAAACAGTGATGGGACATCTGAAGACGTCATGGACAAGATTTGTAAAGATTCTTTTTGGTGCAGTCCTGGGCCATTGTGGAAAACGAAAAGGGGGGGGGGGCTTGTAATGTAAACTGTTATTGTTTCTACACCGAATAAGAGGTATGGGTATCAGAGTTTGGGAACCCTTGCGTTACAATTATATATCTCTGTGTGTGTAAGTTGCATTTTATTGCCTGCGGTCGGAAATACATTTTTATTATGCACGATTGCGGCATGAGGCGTGCCTGCCTGCCTGCCTGGATTGTATGAAAGTGTCTAGACTATCTCTCTGCTGATATGTGGGATGAATGAAAACATTGGCCGAGTGCCTAACACTGCCTAGACAGTGGGAAAGAGTACTAGAGAAGTAGCTGCTCGTTGTTCTTGGGACTGAATAGGAACAGATGGTAACATAGAAATTATGGAACAGTGGCGGCTTGTAGATCCCCCCCCCCCCNTTTCCTAAAAAAAATCGTGAACTCCCTCCCCCTCCACACACACACAAACATCTATCCATACGAGAGTGCGAACGAAGGCGCACATGATTGTATTGTGAGCATAGAAAATGCAAAAGCTGAATCTACAACAAAGCACAATAAAAGACGTCTGGGTTTGGCTTCGTCGCTGCATCTTTTTAACCAATTTTTTTTACTTTCTTGACTAAATTCTACCCCGCACTGCACGATGTGCACTTGTTAATGACGAGCTGCCACTGCCGTGGAGGTAAATTCTGATAACGATTACCTTAATGTAAAAAAAAAAAACTCTTTTCCCCTTTCATTGCATGATTAATCTTTGGAAATGTTCTTTTACAGCAGTGATTTATGGTAGGGTTACACAGCCTTTGTGTGTAGGGGGGAGGGGGGGATGGAGTGGGAGGAGCGTTCGGAGATTGATTGGTTCCAACATTCGATAATTGCATCGGATTTTTAAAGTCACTGATTAATCGCAGCTCATCATAATTGCAACGAATCTCCAGCTTTACCAAAGAGTTGCGACAAACCGGAGACGGTACTGATTTAAGTCTGTAAATTACCTGCTCATGAAAATAGCGTTTGATATGATAGTAAGTCGGAAGGGATTATGCTCGTAAATTAATGAGATTGACGTTGTAGATTTTAAAAAAAAAAATCCTTTCACTTTAAAGCTGGATAATTTATAGTGCATGAGCGGCCATATTTCACATTGGAGAAAAATAACACGGCATGTAACCTTTTTTTTACTAGCATAAAGAAATTTGAGTTTCCTCATGAAAGATACTATTACATTCTTATTTTTGTTTAGCATGTATATGAAATATGATACCAGCAGTAATGTCAGAATTATAAACAAACTAACATCAACATTTCAGTATGGCTGAGTTAGTAGTATACGGTGTCATATATTAACCCGTACGACATATATGCAAATTGATATTTTGATACGGTAGGCAGTAGAGCCAAAAAGCAGGTTGGAGAATAGAATGTGTGATGGTAATGAGGGTAAAGACAGGGTCATCTTGTTGATTGACAATTTCCATTTCAGTTTATATTTATTTTCAATCCAGGTTACAACATAGTCACATAATAAGGGCAGTCACACATCAGTGTATATGACAGACACATTCTGAGTAGACAAAACGACGTAACTGCTCGGACACTAAATGAGAAATACGAGACACAATCGGACACAGAGACAGACAGGTTGGCTGCAGGGCGCGTCGAGCTGCCTACGCTGGGATGTGACTTGGCAAGATTTTGAACGAAAGTTTTGCGTCTTTCGCTACTCACAGACCAACTGTTCAGTAACATTTTGTTGTTTGTTTTGAAAGGATGTGGGGAAGGGGAGGAGGGAGGGAAGGTCAGCTGAAATATCATTAAATATTTTTTGAAGTTTTCATTTTTCATCGGGGAGGGATGGGATGGGAAATCTTCGACGATGCTTTTTTTTTTTATGTTCAGGAAGAGTGGGGAGGGGATGTTACCTACACAGAACAGACTCTTGTATTACAATTGAATTATCGTGATGGCGTGATGGGATATTAGTTAGAGGGAGGGCGATGATGCAAAGTATTCAGATATTGCGCTACCTTGAAATTTTCCTCAATCAAGGTGGTCCATTAAGTACCTCGTTTTTTAGGCATTTTCAACGTCCCCCACACCTTCTGCCCCCATACTTTTTTTTTGTTTTTTTGACATTGTGCCTGTAGAGGGAGGGCGTTGGAAAGTATTCAGATATTGCGCTACCTTGAAATTTTCCTCAAGCAGGGTGGTCCATTAAGTATCTCGTTTTTTAGGCTTTTTCAACAAGTCCCCCACTCCCTCTGCCCCCATAATTTTTTTTTTTTTGGGGGGGGGGGGG
>JAWQUT010000464.1:185479-200140 GCA_033807755.1 Ellobium chinense
GGGGGGGGCATTGTGCTTGTGCATTGTCTTTATCCCGCCATCTTTAGTTCGAGTCCTGTGGGGATAAACGTACGCGCGCTTGCCCTGAGCCGCTCGTCCCATATGCTTTTCGTATGATGTTAGCACATTATTCCCTTCCCCTTCTCTCTCCCTCTCCACCTCCTTCAGGCAAGCGATACGTACATAATTATTTATGGATGAGCCCTCGTCGTAATACGTTTTATGAGCTAAAACTAAACTGAAACTTGCGTCTGTCGTTTTCGCAGGTAGGGCTGTATCTCCCCATACAATCTGGCCTGCGGTCTGGGCGTTTAAGAAATAATTCTTCACTCGTGCCAAGTGATACCATCAGAAAGATGTCACCAAGATCTATCCTATTTGTTAAAATTTTACAAGAGCCGCCAAATCATTAGGCTTGATTTAGGATATGTGTCAGCTGGTGTGCTAAAATTATGGATCTGAATGATTTAGACATGAAAACAATAAAAACACGAACTTCCTTGCCTTAGGGAGGGAAACCAAAAAAAAAAAAAAGAAGCAACACAGGGAGAGGGATTTTAAGTTGCAGGCCAGAAATCTCGATACTGGTCTTAAAAGCAAAACATGGCCATAGTAATACTGTGTTAAAAACGAAACTTCACGTAACTGTGCAAGAATTTACATAGCAGAGCGACCAGCACGCAACTGCTACCCACTGCATAATATTCAAAGTGTGTCTTGGATATTTTATTTGGCTCTTGTTTCTAGCTGGTTTGACTTTATGGTACTCCCTTGCTGAACGACGTTATGCATATTATTTAGCCACGGTTGACTATTGTCATCCTATATGGTGCCATCATATGCCATGTGGATGGTTGAATCCGGAAGTGACACTGTTATGAATACTGCACCCTATTTTTAGTTACAGCATGCGGGGTAACTGCAGCAGTGAACCACAGCAGCTGGGTTACATCCCCCATTTAATGATCATTTTATATCGAATGTGTTGACATGTAAGGTCATATAATTCTTTTGAAGTCATGTGGAATACGATGTTTTACCACAACACGGAAATTCCAAATGTTGCCATTCATTCAATCATTCATTAATGTTATTATAGTCGCAGGACGCATTCAGCCGTGCGGTGCATCAATTCTTTTCACCCCTCAGACATCAGTGTGCCGTTAGATGTCGTTCGTTAATGGAACGGAAGATTTCATCCAGAATAAAAGTTTAAAATTATAGGGAAAATAAAAAAAAATGGGGTGAGGATGATCTATTTTGACCTTTAGTAACCGACCAATTTTGGCCATGACTGACTTTTACGACAATTTCGCCTGACGCCCAAGCGTGTTAGCTGCACCGTTGCACGCGAACCGTCGCCCTGTTGCCCAGCTTGAGCACGGTGGGGCTATTGAAGTTAGTAGCAGCAGGGGCAGGTAACCGGAGACTGGTGGTATGGTGTAGTATGGTGGCAGTGGCGACTGAGTGATTTCACGGATGGGTACGTCCTTTCTGTGGTGGTATTTCCTGCAGACACTGACTGGATCCTGCAGTCTCTCAGTTCCTGCCTCGATCTCATCTGTGCAAGTGTGGCCTCTGTCTTGTTTTGATGAGACTAGGTTGTTTCTGCTTTTTTATTCTCCCTCCCCTTCTCCCCAACCCCACCCCAACAACCCCAGACTCCTCGGTGCTGATACCTACGTTTCGTCTTATGAGATTCAGTGTTTCATTTCTCTCTTTCTCTCTCTCTCTCTCTTTCTCTCTCTCTCTCTCTCTCTCTCTCTCTCTCTCTCTCTCTCTCTCTCTCTCTCCGCTGTCTCAACCTCAACAAATAAGGCCAAACCGAATTTTGGTCTCTGATCTTTGCGTTGTGACGTGTTTTCTTACTATTTCAGCTTGAAGTTCACCGCTTTTCTTCGTCTAAACTTTTAATTAACCACCCCATTCCCATCCTTGCGTTTACTATGGGACTGACCAATCCTTCAAGCTTCATCACTCAGGGATGGATAGTTGGCCTACTGTAATGGAATCTCACCCATGACATCATGACATTTGCATGTCACTCAGTACTGTACTTTAACAACGGTATCTGGGTCTGCATACCAGGAGTCTTTCCCACAGCTAGTGCAGGATAGTCTTCTTTACATGGTAACAATAAAAACATCTGTGAAGGCTCTTCATGGTAGATGGTAGTCCTCTCTCCCACCCACCTCCGTCATGTTTGTGGTTTAGCATTACATTGTGTCCATCAGTGCCTTCGCTCGCGGCATGGGTTATCCCATCCACCCAGTGATGTCCCCAGGACATAGAAATTGAGGGAGACAGTCTCCGATTGTCATAAATTTGAGGCCGGGGGGGGGGGGGGGGGGGGGGGTGGANGGGAGGTTGTAAATTTTTAGAGGGATTTTAGATTTTTCTCAAGTAATGCAAATTTTGGAGTGTAAGCAAATGGTGAGCATCATATCGGTGTACATGAACAGTACTTCTAAGAGGGGGGTGAAGGATTTTGAAACTTTAGGGGTGAGTCGCGCAGTCTGGAAAAAAAACATCGGAAACCTGTAGTCACATGCATGCACAAACATGCCCTCTTTGCCGCATACATTGCAGCGTTGCACATTCACACGACACAGTAAGGTCAACAGGAGAATAATATAACATGTAACATATACAGTAAACACACGCATTTTTGTATACACCATGAAACCCAAAACACAAGCGAAGTATTTACAAACATTCACGCATTCCGGCCGACCCTTTCTCTCTGTGCCATTCGATCTTTGTGTTTATCATATTATACCCCCCTTCCCCCCCCCCTTTCACAGAGAGAGACAAAGAGAGGGGAGGGGGAGGGAGACGGAAGGTTGAAAGAGAAAGAGTCATGTTCATACACGTAGGCCTACCATCTATTATAAACATTCGTAATGGAACCGTCAACAGAAGCCAAGACAGTTATATTGGTAAGCGCAAACACAGACCTACCTGGCTATCTTTCGCCATTCATTTGCTGAGCTCTCATTTTCATTGTTCAGTAGCATATGTCATACTAAAGCAAGAGCATTACGATTGTGTAAAG
Source organism: Ellobium chinense (assembly GCA_033807755.1). NCBI lineage: Eukaryota > Metazoa > Mollusca > Gastropoda > Ellobiida > Ellobiidae > Ellobium > Ellobium chinense. The sequence continues at coordinate 188,535 of JAWQUT010000464.1, forward strand.
CAAACACACATACATCAAAACATCGTACACATACTCTGAAACACGCCGCATGAACGCAAGAAGGACTCCAAGACCTGGAACCTCACGGACTCTTCTATAAGTCTTAGTAATACTTCGGTCCTGAAACGTTCATTTTCTTTCTCATAATATTCTCATGAACTTGATCGTCTCGCAAACTCAAAAAAAAAAAAATAAATTGTGGACTAGTCCCACACTGCCTGGAATTCATATCCGCAAGGCCCATATCCCACTATCCGGTGAAACCAGCGCGAAACTATCAGAAATGTGCGCAGATGAACGCAGGCTGACGCGGACTTCCTAGTCCATCCATTCACTGAACCCAGCCACCTATTCATCAGCAAGAATAAATGGCCACTCGCTAAAACGCCCATTGTTCCTCCCCAGTGTGTAGGTTAAAAGTTTGCTGGTCACTCCCGGGGGCTTGGTCAAATGGTCGGCCCGACCAGCTTATTCAGACCGCCGTGGTCAAGCCGTTGAGCATCGAGATGTATTTAGCACTTGATTTGATCCAAATTTTGCGGTCCGATTGTGTGACTAAATGTTTGTGTCAAGCCATTGTGCTTGCTCAGATACACTTCATGGCCGCGTATACAATCCATGGCTGCTGTTACCGCCTGTCTGTGGTTGACCATTCAGATGGTTAGTTGGTCAGTCCAGCCTCGTCTTATTCGCAGACTGGTTAATTGCAAGTTTTGATTAATATTCTGTCTGAGAGGACACATTTTGGCAAGGCATGCAGCGTCTATGCTTCTCTCTTTGTTGCATATAAATAAATATACTAAATTGTAAGAAATGAGTAATGGTGATAATTTACTTAAAAGGCAGCATATAGTTATATTATCTATACACGTACAATATAAATATTTTTTAGTGTAGAATTGGGAAACCAACAGTGCGCCATATGGCAGCTCTCACATAATATCAGCTGAATCAAAGCTGCTGCAGAGTCAGGAGTAAATGTAATCGACTAGTCTATACAGTATATAATTTGGTCAAAATACGAGACTTTGTCCTTTTATCTCATTTCTGAGGACCATCATAATCAGAGCATACAGTAGTGTATAATTTCAAAGTGCATTTTATTTTGGACAGTCCAGTGGTTGGTCCAGTATTACTGTTATGTTGTACGGCCCTATACCTCAGATAGATGCTTAAGACTTTGTTTGGTCAATATGTTAACCTTGTTGCAGAGTCATTACTGGTATGCATGCTTTATATCCTGTGTCACCCGGTCATAGGCTTGTATCAAGTCATCTTAAGTACATACCTGCGTCGTCATTGCCCCGATTTACTTATCATTATCGGTGGTCTTGTGGTCAGCCCAGTGAAGGTACAGTGCGCTGTGATCAAACAGAGAGACCAAATGCATAAGTTGATGTTGAAAAACTCGCATCCCACCCCAGCCTTCTCCAGTACTCTTCTGTACTCAAAGCAGAATATTTCAGTGTCATTCGCTGGGAGTTGGTCAGCTGCATTGACGGAGAACTTGAGTTAACCCTATGTTATGTCTGTATCACTGTCCATATTTATCATTTCCGGCATTATCTTGTTAAGAATGACCCAGTGGGCACTCAAATCTGTATCTATGTATACATCATCTTATGTCTACATATAAGATAATGCTGTGTATTCCACTTTCTAGGATAACGTTGGGTGGTAATTTCCTTTACTTTTATGACGTTACTCCATACATGGACGCAAGCATGGGACTGAAATGTAGAATGACAAAATAGGTGCTGAGCTTTTTAGAGATAAGAATACAGTGCGTTGCACGTGAGGGCAGATGGTCTTGGTGCAGTCGCCGCGAACCATATTGACATGACTGTGCTTTCCTCTCACGGACCAGTCAAGTCTTAGCTCGTGTCACTTATCTTCAGTAAAACATTGTTATAATATGCAGAATAGTGTTTGACTGTCATAAGGTTGATATAGGCTTTATATGATAGGAAAGAGAAAGCACTTTTGGAGAATCCTTAAACAGTAGTTAGGATTCTTTCGTTTTCGTAACATCGCTCTTAACCCTAATCCTAACTCTGCCCTTAACCCTAACTCAAGCACACCTTGGGGAAGTCCCAGGATTTTGCCATGTGGATAGATACGTAGAGCGATTGTAGACTGGTAACGATATCTCTCTGACGACCACCACAATCTACTTATTGTAAGCATTTTAGACCACAATAGTCAACAGTAACAGACCAGTTTTGAGAATTTTCTGAAGAGGATTTGGAGTCCTGATTTCCACTGACACTTCCACCATACCTGGTCAAGCTGACTGTGGTTAATGTACTGTGTAAAAGCGACATTCTCCACACATGAGTGTAACAAGCCGTCTTTTCTTTTTGGCACCGTGTGGGCAGAGGAATTAATTACGGAGGGTGGAACCTCCACCAGTGTTTATGGAAATTCCGAATCTGTTATTAACCTTCTAATCCTTCTGAGAATGTTGATCACGTAATCAACTGTTTGTAAGTGCAATCATTTCAAGGAAGACTGTATCTTCAGAATTTGCCCTCTCATATTGGATGAGGCCCAAAACTCGGAATTTTTTTTTGCTCAAAATATTTGCAGCAGAGCACAAGGACCGCAAAGATGACAAAGCAAAAAGCCATTGTGGTACGTCAAACCCACATAAGTCTTATTTTTCACAATTGCCCTAGACTATGTAGTGACGCATATAAACTTGTTTTTACGTGCTAAGTTACTTTAGAACCACCAAAGACCCGTATTGACCAAGATTTTGGAGTGCTAAGAGGTACCAGAACTCCTTGTAGTCCAAATCATTCTGAATCTCAGGAGACCTTCTATGACCAGGATTTGAGGAGTCGTAGAAAGTCCTGGGCGTAACTTTGTTGTTTTGTATACTTCGTAAGCTGTTTTGGAGCCATAAGAGATCTGTTTTGCTGAGGGTTTTAGAAGTGGGAGTTTGAAAAGTCCCAGAAATCGCCTCCAGAGTGGCTGAGCCGTCCCGTTCCGTGTCTGGAGTAAAAGTGTAAGAAGGCGTCATGCGCGGACATGAGGAGCAGGTCCGTCCGTCTTCCATGTCCGAGTGGTCAAAATCTTAATCCACTACTTTGTCTAATGAAATACGGCCCGAGCTCATTTAAGCCTAATAGAGACCACGAGTCGAGGGGACTTTCACACTGGATACAGGCGAGCTGGAAATGCCTGTCTGACAGCTTTGGTCACATTGCTCATTCAAGACAGTGGCGGGTGGTGGTCACTTAGTTGTGATATCTGGGGTGACACTGGTTATGAGTAGTTTGTCGTTAAACACGTGAGTTCCTCCGGAATTCAGCCAATCCAGTAGAGCTGTGTACTGAAAATAACAGCGTGATCGGATGGTATCGTAGAAAGGTGTGTTCGACGAGAGGAAAAACATTTTGGATTTTGCGTATACGTATCTCTCTCTCTCTCTCTCTCTCTCTCTCTCTCTCTCTCTCTCTCACTCTCTCTCTGTCTGTGTGTGTGTGTGTATTTGTATTTGTGTGTGTGTGTGTGTAAGGGGGAGAGCGGTATCAGATTTCAAAGCATCGCTGAAGGTATATGGCAGGTACATAATAAAGATAAGTCATAAATCTTCGAGAGGGATGCTTTTATTACTTGGAACAGAAACAGTAGTAGCTGATATCGACAAATGATCTGCATCTTTATTTTGAGATGAGCTTTTTCAACTACGTTTTATTCTTCCATCTCTCTCTTTCTTTCTCTCTCTCTCTCACACACACACACACACACACACACACACACACACACACACACACCAACCCTCCCGCCTACCTGCATGGCCACACGTTTTTGATGTGCAGCAGAACAGTAAGATTAGCTGAAAAATACCAACCGCAAACATGTTATTCCCCATTACTTGCCTGTCCAATTCCAACCCGCTAAGCTGGCATGTCATCGTGTAATCGTATAATGTCTTATTTCAGAAATTAGTGCAACTTTTACCATCATTCGGCTCAGGTTTTTGGGTTTGTTTTTTTTTTCCCATTCTGAAGACACTATTCGAACTCACGTGCGAGCTAAAAAAAAAAAAGAACAACAAAACACCAAAACCGTAAGCGCGTTATAATTTTATAAGGACTCATGTCTCTTTTCAGTACAGAGGCTTTATGCAGTTGTTTTCCTCCGAGCTTCATTCCTTTAGAATACGACGTTATTCGTCAAAACGATGTTCCTTCCATCATTAAAGAGTCACATCATGTCGAGATCCCAGATTAAGCACTGATGCGTAAAATGGTAGGGCAGTTCTCCACCCTCCCCCTCCCCCTTTTTTTTATCCCTCACCTTCACCCCAGCCCTCTCTCCGGTATTGTGCAGCATCGTAGATTTTGCAAGGGAGGCATTCGTTCGCATCGAAATTTCACCATTGTTCACGAGGCTGTGAATGAAATTAATATTTTATGACCATTACGCAACGGTGCGAAAAATGACGTGCGCATCACAGCTGAATAAATGATCGCATTATCCGTAGCTCTCAGTAACACTTGCTGCAGCTGCTGCTACACGTGCATTATCATAGTGCATGTGCGGAGAGTAGGTCTAGTCGTTCACAGGCACACAGCATGGTGGTGGTTCTGATCGTGTGTGTCTTCGTCATGATCATGTAACTCTGTGGACGACAGTGAGAGGTTGTGAGTTACAGACCTTGAGTTGAGTACAAAGTCTAGTTTTTATGAAGATGAATAGGTTAGTGTAATACATTAATTTTCTTATCTTCTCTTCTTCTCTCCCCCCCCCCCCCCCCCNAAAAAAAAAAAATTGAGTGCACAATTGTAATTTTGCTTCAGGTTTCTGGTTGAGATCTTGTGTGGATGTTTTTTTCCAGATTATCATAGTACGGAAATAGGCCTAGAGTGATGCAGTATGGTTCACTTGGAACTTGAATGGGTTCGAACTTTAAAATTCAGTACTTTTATGGTACGACAGAAAGCTGTGAAGTATTTTACTCTTAAAGGTCACTTCAAAGAAAGCAGGTGCTCTTACCCGATATCATATTATGAGCCAGTGTTAGTCCTTTAAACCAATCAATGCTTGGAACAAAAAGCTGACAAAACTTTTTTTTTGTTTTTTGCTGTATGCTATAGCTCAGTAACTTCAAATGCAAGAGGCTAAAGGATGTCATATTTCATATTGCCTTGCCAGTAAAGTTTACCTCCAAATAATCAATGAACTACTTGCAATTTTACTAAAACGACTTAGAAGGGTCTCCTGTAAAGTTTGGATTTTGGCGTTTATTATCGGGGTATTGCATCATCCAGACGACGCTCTTCAGCTTGGCCTTTCTCCCAACCATCTGGCTTCGTGCCTCCATCCTCCACTCCCTCTCCGCGCTGCTTTTGCCAGAAATATCAAACCTAGTCTTAACATAAATAAGATGTGAATAATAAGACCCAACCCAGTGTTTTCTACAAGTCTGATGAGCTGGGGCAGACTTTCTCTCCTTGTCTAAATTTGAAGGGGGTGGGAGGGGGGGGGGCGAGGAGATTTGTAAATGTTTAGAGGGATTGCAGCTTTTTCTCAGACATTGCAAACTTTGAGTGCAGGAGAGAAGAGGAAATCTGCGCGCCTTCAATGTAGTTGAGAAGGGGGAGAGGGGAAATTTAAGGGACCAACCGCGCGATCGCGCTGTCTGGAGAAAACACTGGACTTGGCCTTCCTTCCAACTATTTTGTCTCATGCCTTCCTCCACTCCTTCCTGGCCTTGCTTCTGTCAGCAATCTATCTAACCTGGCCTTAACATAAAAAAAAAAAATTGTGAATAATACGACCAAACCAGTTCAACAGCCCGCTAAGCTCAGCAAAACTGTGTCCCTGTGAGAAGAGGTCCTAAGTAGTGCCCCTCCCCTGTTTCCACTGCCGTGCCCCGAGGTCCCTGCTAGCGCGCCTAATGAAATGATTAGTGACAATGGGCACCCGTCTGACACATTCTTCAGGTGCCCGGGCTTAGTTAGGGGATTTATGAATTGAAAAATGGGCCCTTCCTAGTGGTGGGCCGATACCTAGATTTGAAGTTGTCGCGATACTCAGTGTTCAGACCTTGTGCTCGAAGTATCGGAAGTACCGCTGGTGTTGTACTTTTTATTCTCAGTAAAGGAAGGCACTTCGGGTTCTTTCCTTTTAAATTTTTATTACCTTTTGATACTTGTGAAACCTTTGGGAATACTATCGCCTATTGCATCGTTTATATCGAAATAAACACCAGAACATAAATGTTCAAACATATCGAAAGTATCGATGCTCAGAAACGATACTGTCCTTTCCATGCTCGTCGTCTTACCCTCCCCGCCCCCTTCCCCAGACAGCACCCCCCACTGTTTCAGTCTTTCGGTAGGTCCATGTAAATTTTTGTTACAATCTATCTACAGGAAGTTTTGGTAACTTTGCTAGTGCCGATGATAAGGGCAGCACTACTTGGATAACTTCGGGTCTCGTGGAGGTAAAAGGCACCTGTATGCATGTATGTATGTATGTGTGTACGTATGTAAATATTAGAGAAACCACACTGGTTTGTGTAAGAGCACACAATAACGTTTCTTTACTCTTGGGCATTGGATTTTAAGGGCTCGTTGATCTTGAAGCTCAAAAGAGCATAGCAGTTTTCTCCAAACTTGCGGATTCAGAAAATTGCAGAGAACGTGGAATTCGGTACGTCCAAGCCCATCAGAAATGCATCATGTTTAGTATACATACAATTTACGTCTATGCAAACGTCGGTGAAAATGGTTTTCCTCGATTTTATAGCATTAGTAAACAACATGCAAAGCCGGCTTGTAATTTCCTTGTTAGACTTCCCACCGCCAGCATTTGTATTTTGGTGGGGTTTTTTGTCTGTGATTTATCTGGAATAAATTTGCCAATTTGTTGCTGTTGTTTGTGCGTTTGCGAAGATCATAGAAGTTTTTGTGTTGATTAGATCGTCAGTGTTTGGAATGAACATAAATTACAGTAAAGAGAAGTAGTGTTTCATGGATTAATTAAAAAAAACAACCAAAAAACTACTGTAGTATATTTGTAATCTTTTATGACAAGCTCAAAGCGTTTTATAACTTTCTAAAATTGGCTCGCATTGTAGTTTCACGTTTTGTTTTTTTTTGATGGTCTGGTTTCGCTCCTAGCCAAGAAAATAATTTGCGTCTAAAGTATATAGCAGACCGGAGGTCACGAGTTCAGTCCCCTTTGTGTCCATGCCAGGGCTGGTCCCCAATAGAAAGTAGAACGTCTTTGCGCCGCTGCAAATCCCGAGAGTTCCTGAAGTGTTTGTTCATAATAATACATGTTGTCCGTGTGGACCTAAAGCGTCGTATTCCACAGAACTGAAGTTTGAGGAAAAACAGGACCGTATATATATAGTCTAGTCCAGGTCATACGAGTTGGAGGAGACATTTCCCCCTTGTGAAGGGAGGATTTGTAAAGTTCTAGATCTTAGATTTTTTTTTTTGAGCAGTGCAACTTCATTGGAGTGCAGGAAAGAAAGAAGAGATCGGCGTAATTTTAATGTTTGTGTGGTTTTTTTTTTTTTGTTTTAACATTAGATTTNGGGGGGGCTAAAATTTAAGGAGCGAATCGCGTGATGTTCAGAGAACACTGACTACCATTTTATTGGCATGAAATTATGAAGGCTCCAGAATTTTCTCAAACATGTTATTTTCCTTGAGTTTTGGGGGGAATTTTTTCTTTTTTTTTTTTTGAGGTTGTACATAAATGCCGAGATAGTTTTCGGAACTGGCCGAAATTCCGAATAGAATGATATCGGCATGTGTCTATGACCTAATTTGTTGAATACGACTGTGTACGTTAACACGGGTACTGTGTGTCTTCCGCGTCCAGATTTGCCTTCACAGTACACACTCACTGTAGATTGGGATATGTCATCGTGGAACAAAAGAAGCAGGGAAAATTTCGAGGAAGCCTCGCCCTCGCTGTTTTATTCCGTGTTCTTATTGACTTGAGATTTTTTTTTTTTTGGGGTCCACCTACGTCTTTGTCTACATGGCCAAAAATATAGGACAGGCATATTTTGTAGGGAAGGGGCTTGAGGAGGTGGGATGTGTAGAAAAAAATGGGGTAGGGAAGATAAGGATAATTTTATAGGGTCAGATGGAATGATGTTGATCTAAGGTCCCGAAAATAGCACAGTGGGTACTTTGATACGAGGAAAAGTTGCGGGGTCTTTTGTATTTGTGTGTGTGTTGGGTTAGAGCGAGGAAAATATCGATAACTATTAAGACAAAGGTATGGCGAGGAGGTAAGCACTTTAAACAAATAATGGAAATGTGATATCCTAACATTACAGAGCAGATGGAATAGGTACAGACAACAGATTATTATGTGTCCTGGCCGCAAGCAATGAAAGTTTTTTTCTCCGAAAGCTGGTGACAGCGCATGTGAAAGTTGGAGCGGCCCTGTCTGTTTTCCTAGAACTTCAGAAAGTCATGTGAGTGATTTTGCCGGTTGGGGTAATAGTGTGAAGTTGCATGAGCAGGTGTTGTCTGGATACGAGACTTATAATAAACATCATGGTGGTTGTTGTAGTAGTGGTGAGGATGGCGGTGGTAGCATCCGCAGTGGTGGATGCGGCAGCTCTGAGGGAGATTCCCCAGTCTGTGTTGATATAGGAACACCTTCACAGCTTACTCATAGAGTTCGTAGGGAAACAGGTTTCTACTGCCAGCGTCTTAACAAGAATGTCCGCAGCTCAAACACGCCGAGTCATGTCATTGCTTACATAAGGGCGGAGAAGATGAGAAACGGGCGCGTGGAGGCTAAAGAAAGTCTCTTAAGCACACTTAAAAGGGTACATACTGTAATGTAAGAATCACTAGATAATAGTTTTACCTTTTAATCGCAAGTTTCCATGTCCTCGCTAAAAGTTGCTTTTAAGCAGAATGGACTTTGTGAAATGTATATTGTCATTATAGGTGGTTCTGGCTTTCGAGGAGCGAAGTACAGTTGGCGTGGCATAGCTGCAACAAACTCTTGGAAACACCATTATTGATAACTTCGTTGTGCATTCTGTGTTCATTTTAAAGTATCTGGTTTACCGAAAGTGCTTTTAATTGCAATTTTGTCCATGCTTCCAGAACTTGCGATTAATCGGAGTCGACTTTATGACAGGCGCACGCACAGTGGCTGTAACTTGACGTAAAATTTTGTGAGAATACAAAATTCGGCTGGATCGCGTTCAGCCTGCACGTGGAATGTTTGCATTTGTAGTGAAGAGCCCTCGTATTTCCATTGCCATGGTAAGCCTGTGTTGTCGTTTCACCTGCATCAAGGCTTCGGCACCTTCTGCTCTGACACGTAACGGGATACCCAAGTTTTGAAGTCACATTGAAAAGCCCCTTTTGATAAGGTTTATACAAGTCAGCTGCCGTTATGGACGTTGAGAATACACTGTACGTCAAGGCTATAGAAACTACATAGCTGGGGATGTAAGCAGAATAACTGAAGCTGTGAACGTCAAGGCCCAATTGCAAGAGATTCCCACAAATTTGAATTTATGTGGACCGGCTCTAAATCTCGAGTTTAAGATAAGATACAAGAATTAAAGATCAGATAGACTTTATCTGTCTGAAAATTTGTCCAGAACTACTGCATACCACCAGGGGATACATAAGACACATTACGTGACTTGCAAGCACATACGTAGGTCAGGTATAAATACAACATACAATCGCATCTTCACACACGGAAAACATATACACCTACATTGTTTTGTGCAGGATGAGTAGGAGGAGACATTCTCCTCCCACCTCCATGTACATTTTTAGAGGGATTGACTCAAGTAGTGGAAAGAAGGGAAGAACGGAGCGCGTTCAATGCATTTTAAGGAGGGTGAAGGGGGATCGGGGTGATTTTGAAATTGAAGAGGAGAATCGCGCGGTCCGAAGAAAACACTGCACTTATAATATATTGGAATCCTTGAGCTACATTGCTATATAAATACAGAGCAAGGGATCTCAGATGTTGAAAAAGTGAGTGAGAAAATCAAATGCGCAAGATACAAGAACGTGAAGCTCCAGTGTATTGTGCATGATTGAACATGAAGAGTTATGCACTTCTGAGACGTGTCTCCCTCCTGTGTACGAATTTTGATATTCCGGATTGTTTTAGAATAAACACTAGCAAAGTACACGTTTAATGAATTTATGTCATTTTATGAGAATCAGCGCCATGTGGGAATAATAAGAGCTACTAAAATTTACGAAAAGCTGTTGAATTTCTCATAGAGCAACTGAATGGTTTAGTCTGGAAGATCAGGATCTCAAAAGTACAAAGGCTGTGTAAAGACAAAAAAAAAGTAGAGCATTTTTTTGTTCCATCCTCGGCTCTCAACCCAGCTGTCACGAAAATCCCTTTCAGCAGATTCCAACTTTCATGAGGCAGGTAACGCGATTATAACTAGAGATGTCAAATCTAGAAATTCCTGACTTTATTGAAAGCTGGACTTAACGCAAAGGCTTATAAACGAGGGCCAGAGTCTGTGCAAGGCAACGCTAGATCAATGTCGAAACAGTTTTGGCTGGCAGGATGCTGTATCTTCATCGCATCAGCAGAATCCACAAGTGCATTTTCGCTCTCCAGAACTCTCGTAACACTGTGGTTCTGTTTTGATCCCACGAAAATGTGTCACATTCTTTTTACCCATTTTTTTTCTTTTTTTGCCTCCGTAGATAAGTTGTTTTTTTTTCTGCCCTCGTAATATGTTGACACTGCATGTCGTGTAGCCAGTGGTTCAGTTTTAGTGTTTATCAGAACCTGTGGTTAGTGTTCTGGCTTCGTACACCGAATGTAATCTTTTGCAAAGACCCTGTCTTAAGAAAGGGAAGTACAGTATTATCAATGTATTGTGCAGTGTCATCAATCACTTGATAATCCAGGTCTTGTTCAACATGGTAAGGAGTACAAACAATAAAAAAGAAATTACAACCCAATAATATCCGTCAAGGGATAGATAGTGAGACCCTATGATACTCCAGCACACAGACGAAGAGTTTGTCCCCTTTTTGTCAACAGAACACCATGCAGCTTGTTAAGAATTGTCAACTTGATAAGCATGGAGTCGTGCAAATGGTATTGGGGTCATGGTGTTTTTAGGGCCCTCAACGCAAGGTGATCTTGTTCAACGTGGTAAGGCGTAAAAAATAATAAAAATGACATTACAACCGAAGGAAACATATCTAGGGACAGGTTAATGAGACAGATGATACTTCAGCAAACACACGAAGAGCTTTACCCCCTGTCTGCCATCAGAACACCACGCAGTTTGTAAGTTCATTGTAAAGATAGATCTAGACCTGTGCTAGTGATACTGGGGTTACAGTATTTCTGGGGTCCTCACCGGAAGTTGGTCTTGTCTAACATAGTAAGCTGCACAGTTAATAAACAAGAAATTACAAGAAAACTAAAATCTCTTAGCGATAGTTAGTGAGATAGGATGTTACTCTGCCATGCAGGCGAAGAGTTCTAGTCTATACCCTTTTTGTCAGAATACCCTGCACCTTGTGAAGCATAGACCTGTTCAAGTGGCATTGGTGTTTTTTCTTAGTGGGTGTGTGTGTATGATTGAGGGCGGGGAGGGA
>JAWQUT010000464.1:201375-216658 GCA_033807755.1 Ellobium chinense
CCCATGCAATGAAGGAAAATTAGGCTGCAATAGGCTAAGTGCAAAATGCTGAAAACTTGCACTGAGACGAGCATATGTTAATCTACAGAAAAAAAAAACAAAAACGGTCGAATGTTGAGGGAGCAAGTTTGCGGGCGGAGAACCCCTTTCCTGGGAACTCGGTGGAACTGAGAATCGAGTGAGTATGTATTCTGTTTACAACGAGGTGAACATTCCGATATGGCCCGGATCTGTCCAGTCCTATTCGATCGAGTGACGCGTTTTGAAGGGGATGGGAGATTGTCCTAAACCTGTTTATGTTGGGCATGATCTCCTGGCGCACAGTCCCAAGAGCCCTGCTTGTAATCAGGAGTTTGGAAATGATCTTTGATAATGTGGATTTGGGACCAGAAAATGAATATCACAACGAGTATGCAAGTGGATCTGTGAGCAAAAGTTTGGATACCTTTGTGGATATTAAAGTTGGTTGTGATGGTACACAGTCAGTTCTTTGTAATTGCATCTCCTCGGAAGATAGAGATAAAAAGGAGTTGGTATTCTCCATGACTTATGTAGAAATGCAGCATTTTGTTCCGATTAAACGAAAACTGTGAGCGAGAGATGGGTGTATTATGCCCTCTACCTCTCCATCCCAACCCGATCTTCTGGATTCCTCCGCCTATGCGCAATCTTGTTATAGTTTCCTTCTTTCCGTTTGCCCCTATCGAGTACACAAGCAGCGCAAAAGGATAAACACAATTAAAATGTCGCTGAGGCCGGCCAAGTGGATGGCGAGGTATGGTGTGTGGATGTTTGAATCTAGAGTTCCCAGGTATTCTTCAAAATTGTTTTCCCCGTTTTTTGTTTTTTTTTTCATTTCCCATGATTTTAAAGAGCAAAGACACCACTCTTCGGAAAATTCTCTGATATCAGAGAATGTTGGTTTTCAGTGAGAGAACGCTAATACGCATAAAAAAACTTGCTTTTTTTTTTCAAAGTCATAAATGATTGCACTGTATACTGTGTTATTATAAATTTTATGCCCATACAGGTTTGTCACTGAAAATAATGTGTAAATCGCAGCTGAAATTGGCATGTATTTTTTATGTCATCTTAATAAAATCACAGAAAGTTCAGAGAGAATTTCAGGAGTGGCATCCCTGAAAGAGATTTCTTAACGAGGTCTTCTATGGTGGATCTGAAACATAACTTACTGACCAGCTGTTTGTTCCCACAAAATGTAAATTCAACAATGTCTTGGATTCAACAAGCAGCATGACGCCATTACAAAGATAGTTGATGTCCGTTGTTTTAAAATTACACTCAACCTCTAGTTGGTGGGTAAATGAGAGCGCGAACCTGTGTCTGACAGTGTTCATGCTTTTCGGGTTTCTTTTCGTACTCTAAGGCATTTCCTGAATTTTCTTTCCCGTCAAAGGCATATGTTCTGGCATTACCTATTCTGGACGAATTTCTGTCATTCCCAGATTTTGCCTGATCGCTGGGAGTCTTCCAGGATCAGTTCTTTCCCCCACCCCCAAATCTTTTTATTTTTTTTAATGCTCCACATCCTATACAGCACTGACATCAGAACCACTAGGTAATGTAGGATCGAAACTACCAGTATTTCTGAGAAAAATGACAAAACAAAATAACATTCATTATGAGTAGTTGCTGCTATACACTACTCATTGACTATGCATCACCTGCAGATTTCTTCTTGTCGTCGATTGTGATTCATAACTGATTCGCTACAGTAAAGTTCCACCAATCTGTGACGAATCTCTGCATCAGCGAACCCTCATTTCCAACAACTCGTCTATCTGTCTGTCTATCTGTCTGTCAGCCAGCCTGCTTTTTTGTCTCTCTGTCTGCCTATCTGTCTGTCCCTCTTTGCCTGCTTGCCTACCTGCCTGCCTATTCTCCAGCAAAGATAAGTGAAAGTATCAACGGCACAGTGTCCTGTCGTGACAAAAAGTCCCTCACACAACATACATACCTTTAAAAAAGATGAGACCCAGTGTCGCAATACCTGGGAGGCCATCATCCTCATCTGCAGGTCACATTATAAACTCCGGTATCTTGTTAAGGTCGGGCGATAAAAGATACGATGGTTTACACACTCGACTCTCGATCTCATCCCCCCACATTAAATGCCTAAGACTTCATGCAGGGCTTTTGTCTAAACATCGCCCGCGACATCTCAGCTGCAAAAACATACTCAGGTCCTCAAGCTAAACACAGACTCAGACTCGATGGCTTGTGAAATGCTATGGCCCAGTGTTCGAAATAAGGCCGTGGGTAGGTTAGGCCCTGGCAGCTTAGATATGCCTGTATCCAGAGAAGACGAGAGAGACGTAAGACGTAGGGTGATAAGTTTTGCGATGTAGATAATCTGCGCTCTAGAATAAGAGATAAGGTCAGCCTGGATGAGTGTTCGAAATGAATCCATGATTGAGTTTGTCATTAGCAGGCATCTGGGCTTTGCTTGTTTGTATCCGAACTGCAAAGTAAAAGATTATAGTTGCATCGTGTTTCAGATTTGCAATATGCTGCTAATATGGAAATCTTGAATACGCTTAAAACGAAAACCTTTAAACAAGACACAATAATCCGAAACACACTACAAGTCCCAAAATAATCGTTTGGTTAGATATTCAGTCCTACATGAGAGAGAGAAAGACGGTCAGACAGATAGACAGGAGGGCAGAGTTTTCTTCCGGTGAGTGGATAGGGACGACAACTCTTTGTACTGTACATGCCGAGTTCATCGAAATATTGGCAATATTTTTAATTCGCTCAGTTGTCGACAGTATCTGGTGAGAACTCAGGGGTGGTAACACTTTACCTCTTGTAGACCGAGTTCTTCAACGGGCTGGTGGAGAATTAATATTAATTCCCTTGCTTGCCCCTGTCTTCCGGTGAGCATGCAGGGTTGGTTAACTCGTTTGGAGCACCCGGCCCTATAACAATTGCTCCGTCTCCTGGAGCCTGTAGTGTCCCGCGAAATCCACTCCAGTCGTCTTAGCCTAATCCAGAGAGAATGAATAGCTAAGTAGGGGAAGTCTCGACAAGGGGAACACACCCATTCTCTTCCTCTCTGTCAAACACTACTGTGTTGAACGTTTTTTCTTCGTATTATGTTACTGTAAACCACCTGTAGAACTGTATACCTGAGCTCTGAATGAAATAATATCAAGTTCTGTAAAGTAATTACCGTCCAACAAGACCGTTCGCTATGATTACAATAACAGTGTTGATCCCGCTTAATTAAATCCGGTTAATTCCAACTTTTTTTTTCAATAAAACGGTTATTGTGCTGTGAGTCCCTGGATAATCGCCTCTATATTTAATATTTTTTCATGCTCCCAGGGAGTTAAGATTTTACAGACTCCATTCGGTGTTCTACTGAATATCATGATTCTTTTGAAACTCATTCACTTAACCTTGCACCGTTCCAGAGGAGCAAACTGCGTAATATGTAACATGGCAATGGGATCCTAAGCAAAGAAAACCCCAAACTAACAATCAACATGTCCCTACTATACTAGACTAGTAGACGATGGCAAGCAGAGAACGTTCAAACACGTGATGAAGCACAGAACCGAACAGTGTCTTCATTACTGAGGTGCAGAAAATATATATATATTTTTTTTTTTTAACACGGGACAGACTATGGGGAACTTTACGGCACTGCATTTGGTTTGTTTTGCTTTCCGATCGTTTCACCTCCGTTTTCGCCCCTGTGAAAACCCCTCGCCACTGGAGCCTGGAGTGTTTATTATCCTTGTGAGGTGGGAGGGAGAAAGGGAGGGGAAAACCTGCGTATGTCGGTCGGATTCGGGCCCGGATGGATTAACAGACCTGAGTTCCTATGACTTTACCTCGTGGCTAACTGCAAAAACAGCTCATCTCGCATTACCTGTTCTTTGAATTTTTGTTCCTGCCGGCGTATAATGTCATATTTAAGAAAATTGAGGTTTTGGGGACAAGGGAGTATAAACGTCTTTTTAAGGAGATCTTACCTCCTGATAATTGTTTTTATGACTTTAAGTTTTCTGGAGGTCGTAACACGCGATAATGTCATGAGAACGGTGTAAAATTCTAAATAAAATAATACCAACGTGCCTAACTGGATATGACAATAATCTGTTTGTGAAATGCAGCCTAATTCGTGAACACTGACAAGATGTAGATCATATGAAGAATAAAATAATAAAAATGTACAGTCCATTCCGCTTAATCAAAGTCAGGATAATCGCAACTTCCGCGTAATCACACCATTTTGCGCACAACAGAGTGATATACATATTAAAAAAAAAAGCCATTGGATAACTGTGAATCCTTTTATGGCAACTCTTTCCATGCTCTCAAGGAGTTGCGATTAAGCGGAATTGACCATATCGAAGTACAGTATCTATTCCCAGCGACATTGTGGATAGGTTTTCAACTATTCCCAGTAACAACAATAGGCGCTACCTTAGAAAGTGTCCGGGCGACCAGACAGGCACACAGTGCTAGATATGATGATGATGATGGTAACGACAGCTACTGAAGAAGATCCACATATAGGATCGAAACTTTTATTAAACTAATTTCTTCGTTTCATTTTGGATTGTTGCGCTACTACACTGTTGGCAAGTGCGTGCTTTTCAAATAATGATAGTAACGACAGCGTTAGTGATGATAATGTGCGAGGAGAAATGAGATATCGACCATGTGCCTTTGGCTCGTGTGTGGTCATCACAAAAATTCTGGATACCATCTAAAGGCGTTTGGATCTATGTAGTTTAGTATATGTATAAAGAGAGAGCAAAGCCACGATTGTTTTGGGTTTTTTTGGTCTTTGCTTAGGCAGTGCTTCTTATGCGAGATTTAGTCATTATTGTCTGACATGGATTTTAGCCACAAGAGAGGGGTGGGGAGTTTCATCGAGGGCTTATGAAGTGTAGATGAATCTGTGAAAGATGTCAAAACATCCGCGCCAAATCCCCTCCTCTCTCTCTCTCTCTCTCTCTCTCTCTCTCTCTCTCTCTCTCTCTCTTTCTCTCTCTCTCTCTCTCACACACCCACACAAAACAACAACGTTAGCACTATCTAGAAGATTAGTAAAAGCAGATCTTACGCTGGCAGCGTTTAAGAACTAATTTCTGACTTCCGGTACAGGTAAACTGGCATTATGGGCCATTCGCCTGTCTTATCTGTTATATCATAGATCAAGGCGTCAAAAATCGACAGCTTGGGTTATCAGGATGGGGCTGGATGGCTGCCTTCCAAGATCTCTACCTCGACTTCTCCCCCGCTCCGCCTTCACTCGTTCCACCTGAACCACGTACTGATATTTTTCTTAAAGTTGTGTAAATTTGAATTGATCATTCGACAGTTAGTCAGTGTCAGTCAGTCAGTCAGTCAGTCAGTCAGTCAGTGACCAAGAATTCCAAAAAAAAAAAAAAATTCATAAAATTTTTTTGATCATCTTAGTCGTATTTTATGAGTGGATATTCAGTTTCAACACCTTGTTGCCTATTTTACTCAGGTATTTCCTAGAGGCCAGAAATCCAACTGCGATAACTTTATCTCTCCTCCCCCNCGTCCCCCTCTTTTTTCCTTCCCAGTATGTCTTCGAAACTTCTAAACTTCTTTTGGGGGCTTTATTCTGTTACTGTTTGTATTTTTTTTTCTCTTGGAAGGGGGGGGGGGTCNTGGAAGGGGGGGGGGGTCTGTTCCATCAAGCCGTCACTCGTGTTATTCTAGCATTTTTAAAAATTATTCTTCTCATTTTCTTTCTCAAATGTCGGTCTGCCTCGTCAGGTCTGTTCTCTCTATTTCGCGCTCTGTTCTGCCCATTAACACTTTCATATTGAAACACAAATACACAAAAGCTGCGCACTCATCAGGGGTAGGTAAGTGGATACGGTGCTTGGTTTTACTATCGAAATTTCCCGGCACTTTTGTGTCTGTGCCTGGTACACAGAGGTTATCACTGGCACAGGAATATTCGGTTTGGAATATCGAATACCCAGGATCCGGTAGACATGGCTGTTTTTGTACTTTAGGATTCGAATCTTGTCATGGGAGATGGATCATGCAACAAATACTATATTCGAGTACATTTTAGTTAGTAGTTATGCAGCGCCATAGAGCACTCTTGTAGTGAATTTGTTCGCTTTATAACTACGCTACACTACACTACACTACACTACACTACACTACACTACACTACACTACACTACACTACACGTACACTACACTACATTACACTACACTACACTACACTACACTACACTACACTACACTACACTACACTACACTACACTACACTGCGCTACATTACATTACGTTACGTTACGTTACGTTACGTTACACATACAAGCGATTCCGCGTGGTCGTAGATTTCGCATGAAGTCACAAGATAACTGCAGTTTTTGTCCAGGACCATCGTAGACTGGGCTGTTGTCTCTTTTCACAACCAGTAACACTTTGCGCGTTCTGAATTCTTCTTAGTACACGTAAGGACGCTGCGCTATGAGACTTGCCTCACTCACATCGCATAAACGTAAGTAAGCATCGCAGGACTCCACTGGGACAAAACTTTCATTAAGCTTAAGCGATTCGATTGGTATTCGTGCGCGAAGCTTAACTTATTCGATTCGTTACAGTCCTGTTTCAGGTTGTAGATAGAATAGCGGCCTGGCGAGTTGTATGTCCATACAGATCTATAACCTCAAATTTAATGTGAAGGACTTATTGTTCTGTCTTGGGTTGAAACAAAGGCATGGCCGCTTGCCAGTGTAGTAAGTAAGGCAGCGTCGTCATCGGCGATGGAATTCATAAAAGACTCTTTTCAGCGGATAAATGAATCATAATTAGTCGTTTATTCTAGTGTTACACTACATTGTAATCCATCTTATCCGTGGGCGGCGCAACAGGGTGGGGGGTGGGCTAGAGCTAGTTATCATGGACTGGGTAGTTTTCGTCTTCTTCGTCAGTTTTACGTTGTTGTGATATGTATTTGTGACAAGTAACAGCACCAGCACCCCCACCCCCGGTCCAAACATTCATACTAATTATACCCAGTTCTCCGGATAATGTCGGCCTCTATCCTAGGCTGCTTTTAAATACTGTGATATTACCTAAAGAGAAACTGTCACTAACAGGATTCGAACACGGGACCATTTGCTCCAGGTGGCAAGCGCTCTACCCTTTGGCCATCGTGCTGGTAAAGGAGAAGACGGAACAAACCTCAGACAGTCAGAGGGTGGAGAAAATGGAGGGGGGAGGGACAGGGAGGAGAGAATAATTACCCTCTGCATTGGCCGCCCGTGTGCATTGTCTAAAAACATTGTGATTACACCCGCGCTTGTAAACATGGCCGTAATCATCCATACACGTATGCAGTACACTAGTCCTTTGTCTTAGTGCCCCCCCCTACTTTTTTTTTGCTTTCAGTCTATTATTATTGTTATTATTATTGTGTCATTCATTTCTTCTTTTGAGTCTGTATGTGCAACATTTCTGATACTTAGCACCAGGTCAAGGGCAGTTCCAGCAGATTACCACGTCAGTTAGGCTAACTTCTGAAAGCCTTGAGTTCAATGCACTTAGCTTTGGTTGCGTTAAGTTAATGTATTCTGTAAAGATAAACCGAGACCGAGACTGATTGGTGCAAAGTCGTAGCTTTTCAGAAATTAGTGAAACTGACGTCGCATTTTGATGGAGTTATCTTTACTTTGAAATGCTTCACACAGAAAGGACCATCAGAGCATTTCCTTCAGACAGATAGCTCACTTCTGTTTTCTTGATCCAGTCAGTGACCAGAAGAGAAGTTCCAGTCATGTGGAGCATTGGCCACTATTGGTCAGCTTTTATTTACATAAATGCTTGAATCTTAAAAAATAATTTGGTATGAAACTGTAAAGGTTGACTGTAGCAATAATTAACAGTGCAGTCACCATGGAATGATCCTAAACGAATTTGTCTGTCGTTTTTCCAGTGCTTCCGTTTGTAAAGCTTAGGACATCCGTCTTAATACTGCTCAACGATGGAATCACCAGAAACGTTCGTTAAAAACAGTAAGTATGCGATGTGTCTCTTTTGCAGTTCGTTAAAACAATTAGTTTTGTATTTTTCGTTTCCGGTTGTATGGCGTAAGGTATCCATTTTAATGCTGCTCAGAAATGAAGTCACCATAGCTCTTCGTTAAAACAATTAGTAGGCTCATGTTGTTTGCTGAGATTTCTTGATGTATTGTATACGCTTACACGTCACAGGAAGCCAGGGATGCCGCTCTTCAGAGAATTCAGTGAAACGAGAGAATGTCGGTGTCTTTCAGAGATTGTTGTTGAACATCAGCGTGAGAAACATCTTGGCTAAAAAAAATCAAAAGAAATAAAAAATGTAAAATTATTTTTTTGTCTCTTGTTTCCTATATGCCGACAAGGTTTTTCGTCCATTAGATCTAGCTATATATGTATTTAAATATATATACAAATATATTTCTTAAGATCTTGTCTTGTAAATCGCTTTTAATAACGACATATTCTTTACACTGTTTGAAACTGTAGAAAGTTCAGAGGATATTAATATGAAAGTGATATGCCTGACAACATAACACTCTTACGATGTTGATGGCCATTTCTTCCTTTCTTGTAGATAATTTTTAGTACTCGGTTCTTCAGGACTCATTTGAAATAGTTTGCGGAGTAGAAATCCTCTCTTTAGTGATGAAATTTCAGTCATGGCATTTTGAAACTCAGTATATGCACGAATGTGCGTTTGTCTGATGCCGGAAACGCGCTCGCTTGGCGTGAGACTGAGGAAAGTAGGTCCGTACTCTGGGACCAAAACTCGCAGAAATTACAGCGTGGCGCTGAAAATTTTTAGGAGTGTCAGCAGACGTGCGGAAAAACGAAATCTTATACCACGTTGTAAAAGCCCCCCTGGAGCATTCGATATTCATAACACATAGACCCCTAAGACTGCTTGAGAGCTTGGAACTTGGTAAAGTTGGTTCTTTTGTTTTCACCTCTTTATTCATCCTTTTATCAATTTTGTGAAATGCTGGATCTTTTGTATTTGGCTTTCATAAGTTACCCGGGGGAGATTAAAAGGATATCAGAGAGACAGAGTGAACTTAGTCTCAGATCGTAACAGTTTGAGATATTTGGTATGCAGATCAATCTGGGCATGCTCTTTCGGCCTACGCAGGTTGGGTTGCAATATAAAGTTTAATAAATGATACTACCCAATACATAAAACAGAATACCTATGTATTTTTCAGACCGTCCAAACCTTTACGATAGTTTTTCTTCAAAGCTTTACCTCTATGGGTTGGTTCACTTTTGATTTCAATGAAAACTTATTCACAGTCTTTCAGCGATGGGATGGTGTTACTGCTCTATAATATTTGCAGAGTCGAGAGACTCCTGTACGTAGATCACTCCCCTTTTCTTTTCTTAAGCCTTACTTCGTCTTGATTTTAAACTTGTGAAGCCGTAATCCTCATTTCATGCAACATCTCAAACTAACGTAGCTAGTCGCAACAACGGTCTCGAAGTTTGTGAACTCGGGGAAAGGGGAATTTGAAGCCACTTGCAAAAGTTATTAAGTGGATGCGACACTTTTCAGGAGCGAGAATGAAAAGTCTTTTTGTCCAATTAGGGGTGTGGCTAGAGACAGAGCGTGAAGCAGCAGAGTTACGTTTCTTGAATTTACACCAATCAGAAGGGTGTATTCAATGCCTAAGCCTGTCACATGACTTAATATTTACTTCGCATTTTGCCAGTTTGCGATTTCATGAAGTGCCGAGAATTTTTGGGTTTTTTTCGTTAATTTCTGTCCCCTTTTCTTTGGATTGTGACACTGATTTCCTTTGACAACATTTTGTAAGAAGTTGCTCAAAACTTGAAAAATGATCGCCTGCTAGGGAGTATTGAAGAGAGAATACCATTTGTGCGTAAAATGATAAAAACTGATGAGCTCTTTTGCGTTTGACGTGTGGTGGCAGAACTGGGTTAAAAGGATGAGGAAGGTGTGCAGCTTAAAAGTCCAAGAAATACAGTAGCAGCAACAACAGCATCAACAGCAGCAGCAGTATACAAATACGGTCAATACGAAATGATGGAAATCTAAAGTTCGTCATACTGGGTTTATAGGGAATGTTCTGCCATTCCCCCGCGTCCCGTTTTTTTTTTTCACCCAGCGTAAGCAACTAAGACGAGAGGCCAACACTGAGAGAAAAAAAAAGGGCCTGGTTCGACAATAACGTAAAATTAATCCAATTATCATGTCAGCGACAGAGAAGGGGCAAAAAGTAAATAACAGCGAAAACATAATTGAAAGCCATCAAAACAAAACGTATCTAAAAGCGCCCATTTAGTTTTGTTTTGCTTAGAAACGAAAGGGGCGAGGGTTATTTGTTTGTTCGTATGTAAATATGTATGTATAAATGTAAATGCAGCTACCTAGGTCTTTCTGCGGTCAACTTTAAAGAAAATTTAGTTGTTTAGTATTTCGGAGAAATTTCGCGAAATAGGTTTAATGACGAAGAAATGGATGGCCAACTTTCCCTTAAATACTTAGTTTATTGAAACAACTAAATCTAGTTCGACTTTTCGCCGAGCGTATAGTTAAGCTCATTTTGTGCTCTTGCCTTTTTGATTTAACTTTTTTAACATTCACAAATTTCACTGGACCAATTGGAGAGTTGTTGGTGGTCCTCTAGCCGACCGCCTATCCAATCAGTGAGTAAGGACGAAGTCACGTGTTGCTTCGCGGAGTGAAATCATTGCGCCCATTATCTCCACCGTCGTCATTACAGTCGTTTAACTCGTTTTAAGAGTTCCAGAGAGCAATTTCAGGCCAACCCTCAGCTAAAGGGCACTGACTTGATACGAACGGCGGAAACTGGGGGTGGGAAAAAGATGTACATTTTATAGGTTGAATGCACCAAACGAGAGGGAGAGAGAGGTTGCTCACTCATGTTTGAGATTTGGGGCTAGGGAGGGTGGGATTTGAGGGCAACTGTTCTCGAAGTATGATGGGAAAGGTCATGAGGTCATGTAACATTGTTTCTGCAAATGTTATGTGGCAGAAATAACTCACACGAACCGTTCTCTGCAAATGTTTGACATGGTTAGCCTTTTACACTTAGTAAGCATTTTGGAGATGATTTGATTTCAACTTCAATGAGCAGATTAAAATAGTAAAATACCACGTCTTTCATACACAGTTTCATTTTTTTTCTCCACCCCTCTGAGGCATATATTATGCGAAGTTTCTAGCCTTACAAATTGGATGACTGTCGCGTTAACGGTGCGATAACATACCGCCTGTATTGACGTTCCCTCCGCTAAGTTTAACGTAACAAACATATCTAAGACGAGTTGCGTTGTTGTTGTTGTTTTTTTTGTCATTTTTGTTCACTTGTCTATTTGTCTGCTTGTGCACTGTGCAATGGTAGCTACACGTCCATAAATTATAACATTGTTACAATGGAAATAAATAAACTTGTGAACTGAACTGAGTTGATTCGAAACGTCTTCCATGTCGTCTCCGAGGTACCCGTGCGTCCGGGTTCCTTTGTAATGAACTGACTGGTCTTACGTTCAGGCTAATGAGTTCATGATAAGTGGGTGGCATCAGGACTTGAAAAACTTCATGTAGCCAAGGAGTTGAGCGCCATCTTCCACAAAGTAGGTCAGATACACATTTTGGTCTCATTTCATCCATAGATTTTAGCCGGTTCTGATGATTGTTTTTCCGGTGTATACCCGAGCACAAAATTTTAAGCACGTGCCAGTCAAAAGCTGCGCCCACTCCATTCCATTCATGTGAATGAAACACCACGTTATATGACAACACAGACGAAAAATCTGGAGTTCTCTGAAATTAAAAGACTGCATATTTACATCAAAATAGTGAGACTATACGGTCTGTAAGCAAAACTCCAGGAAATGTAGGTGAAGGGAAAGCTGTACTATGGGCAGCTACAGATAGACGGTCTACGAAATAGAAAAAAAAAAAGGGGAAAAAAAAAGATTTAATGTTTGTGTTGTGTGATGTAAGCACGGTACGAATTGCTTGCGCCTGTGGGCATGTCTGTAGTTAGTTCTCACTCACTCAACTTGGCAGCTTTCCTGTTCTGTAGAGGCGGGCGGGCCGATACCTTAATATTTAGGTATCTCAGTATTCAGCCTTCATGTCTTAGGTATCGATTGCATTTCAATTCTCATACTCAGTAGATTATAAGAATTTCGATCCCGTTCAACACTCATATCTTTCGATACTGAAAAGGTAGATTTAGATCAACAGACTCGCACCATGTACGTCGAAAATATCGGAATGGTATCGAGAACCCCAGAGCTTGAGTTATTTTTATATCGACATGAAATTATTATTGAAAGTATCGATTTAGTCAATACCACCACTACTATCTTTTAGAGTGAAAACGTAGGACTGACGTTTATGTCTGCTGTTGAAGGAGATGAAGAGAAGGAGTGTTTTTGGTTTTTTTTCCTTCCTGTTTGAAATTAAAAGACCGCATTGCCATGTCAGTATTTCGGACTTGTATTTTGAACATGGCGTAATTGATGATCTGGATCTCATGTCGATACCTTTATCAGTAAGGTAGATATTCATATCTATTAAATCCGTTCGCCCAAAGGATTGGACTAGAGCAAGAAGCATTTTTTTTTTTTTCAATTCCTGAAACATTCAGAAAAGTGGATGTACGGTATTTTAACATAAAACTTCAGACTAATTGAGAAAAGGAGGAACAAACAAACGTATTTAAATAAGACCTGTACGGATTACCATAGCTAAGAGCTTCATCGTTTCGAGAACGTTTCATGGTTGGAGTTCGGCAAGAGGGATAACTCGACACGGTGACGACGATTACTGAACTGAGGTAGACAGCTTTTCTTGAACTTGAATTTAAAAGTTAAACCCAGCAGGGTGACTGAGAGGCAGAGAGCTTGTCTGAGTGTGCGAAAGGTTTGGGCTCGAATCTTGCCAGCGGCAGGTCTGTCTTTGGATGTTTTTTGACAGTGTACAAAAGGCACTTTTTTCGTTATGTGGCCAGATTGGGGGTCTGAGCCTTAGGAGTGAGGACTGTGATCACGCTGCAGGCTTTGTATGTTTGTATATAAATCTAACAGTCCCTTTTTATCACAGTTATGACTGTACCAGAGACGAGGTCTGAACCCAGTGAAGTGGCTGGCAGTAGAGTGCGTTGGGCCGAACTGAGATCATATAAACGGAGTTCAATTGAACTTACGTTCAGTTGACGTGAACTTGATCTGAGCTTAATAGGTATGTTGGACGAATTGCTCTAGATCTGAACTGTAGTCATTTTGGGTGCTTGATCTGAACTTTAAATTTGAACCTAACTTTCACTGCAGTTCACATTTGTCTCAAAAATCAGAACCAAATGCCAATTTCAAAAACCAGCAAGAACTGATCTGATTGAAAACTGCTCAGTTTTCATGGAGCTGAGGTAAACTTATCATGGGGCTTTTTTCCCTTAGTCAATTGAGCTTGATCTGACGTTTTTGGTGAACTTGCCCAACCCTGATCGTAAACATCGCAAAAAAAATTAGAAACCTGCCGCTGGCTGGATTGGAACCCGGGACCTTTTGCACCACAGGACAGGTGCTGTCTAGCTCTCGGGCATCCTGTCAGCCCAGTAGGTGGCGCCGGTGGGTCTGTTTATAGGCGTCGGAATGCCCAGAATGAGCGTCATCAATCGTGCAATGTGTGTTCACGCTCTTAATTCTTTAGTGGGGGAAAATCTGGAGGCACCGTGGTGGTGAAAGTACACATTTGCTAAGAGAAGAGAGCGAGAGAGATCAACAAATATGAGGGGTTTATTTTTCTCTCGACATTTTACAGGCCGGGCAATCGAATCGAGTGATTTAGATTTTTCTCCTCGCTTTTCAAGAATATTGTATGGCGATCAGCAGGCAAGAGCTCCTGTATTTGGTTTTGCAATCGAATCCTGCATTTGCCTCGAAATCGATATCTGAATCAATTACGAATCTGTACCGCACACATTCTGATCTTGATCGGTTTTTGTTTCTTTTTCCCTTTTCTTGTCTCACTCGGTTGCCTGCGTTTGCCCTTACTCTTCTTTCCCGTCATGAAATTCACCCCCCATCCCCTGTCAAAGAAATGCATGCTTGCTGTTGTGAAATCAGCGGCCGTTCGCTCTCTTTTCTTTCGCCCTTCTCTTCTGTATATTTCTTCCTCATTTTCGTCATCTTTCTGTCTTCTCTTCCACACTCTTGCCTTTTCCGGCCCACTTTAGCATATCTTTTGTCCCGTTCCGTTTTCTCTCGCTTGCCTCTTTCCGTTTCTCAGTGTGTTCTTTCTCACTACTTTTCTTCCTTCTCCTCTCCCTAACTTCTCTACCTTCGTTCGTCCTCTTTGTCCCCCTCCACCACCCCTCTTTTTTTTTTCTCTCTTTTCTCGAATTCTCGACAATCTTCCTTCCCCCCTTGTGCTTCACCTCTGCGTACTCAATTTTTTTTCCTCAGTCGGCACGATGGTCAACAGCCAGAGCTGGGCATAACTAAGATCATAATTATGAAGACAGTTCGCGAACTTAAGTTCAGTTCACGTGAACTTGATCTGAGCTGAATAGCTGTTTTGGACCAGTGTGCTCGATTTCGCCGTAACTCAACCGTTTCCCTAACCCCCTTTCTTTGTTAAACAGGGGCAAATACTCGCTCGTTTACGGCGAAATCAAGTTCGTTCGTTTTGGACATTATGATCTGGATCTGAACTGTAGCTGGTTTGGGTGGTGGATCTGAACCTGAATTTTCTGCTTAAATTTCAGTTCAGTTCAGTTCAGCTCACATCTACCCCGAAAATCAGAACCGATCTTAAAAGTCACTAATTGTTCATGGAACTGAACTAAACTTGAACGTAAGGCTACTTCTTTTAGTGAATTGAACTGACTTTTTTTTTGTGTGTGTGGTGAACTTGTGCCAACCCTTCCGAGAGCTAAAGTGCTTTTCTCTTAATGCGAAAGGTCCAGCGTTCAAATCCTGAATAAGATTTCTCCCTATTTCTGTGGTGTTTAAAAGGCATTCTCTTATCGGCGGCCTAAAGGGCGTTTATGTCTCGTCCCTGTTATAGCCATATGTGCTGAAAATAGACATTAAAACTTAACTCAAACAAACATCTCATACAGTCCTCTTCTTCATCTTCATCCCACATCCACGCTTCCACATACGATCATTTTCTACTGGTTCGTTTTCTGTTTTCAACTCCTGGAACGCTCCATCTCCCCCTCCCCCCCCCC